>OVAN01013481.1:0-12805 GCA_900406275.1 Anastatica hierochuntica
TGTTTGCGATATGAAGTGTTTTTGCGATAAAAGAGTATTGCGAGATCTCTTAGAAATCGTACTGCGTTTTCTTATTATCGAGAGAGTTCGTTTTCTTATTACTGAAAAAGTTTCAGAAATATCGAGTGCAAACTGGACATTCTAAAATGTGGGAGTATACGAGTATACGTACACCCACCTCCCTTTTTTAAAAGGAAGGGGATAGCTGAACTCCTCTCGCGAGGAGCTGCCTACGTACCTCTTTAGAGGATCAAGTCGTCTCGTATTTCAGTGTGTCATTGGGATTGACTACTCACTTGGCGGAGTTGCGTCGACCATTTCAGTCTCGGGGACTATGGTTGGATCGACGGTTTCCTTTGACGCCGCGAGTGTTGCGTTATCTAAGGTGTTGGGCTCGGAAGTCTGTTTGTTTCCTTCAATCTGAGCCGTTACTTGTGTTGGCGATCTTGGATCATCTTTTGAGGAACCATTCTCAGTTGTTGGCTGAGTTAGCTTTGCGCGCTTTGGATTAACCATGGGTGTTGCTGCGATTTGCCTCCTCTTATGTTCGGTCAGGAAGCAAAGTCGCGTCTATTTTTGGCATCCCCAGATTACGTCGATTATGTAGGGCGTCGGGAACTTAATCCCCAGGTGGTACTTGGACGGGACTGCCTTTATGGAATTTATCCACGGTGTTCCCGTGATCACGTTGTAAATCGCGGGATGATCGACGACGGCGAAGTCGACGATCTTTGTGACTTCCTTCGCAACCACCGGAAGTTTGATCGACCTGATAGTCATTGACGTCGTGCCAGAAAAGCCCATGAGCGGTTTCGGTATCGGTCTGACTTCGGACAATGCGATTTTCATCCTATTGAGGGTATCGCGAAATATGATGTCGACGGTGCTACCTGTATCGACGAGGATCCTTGCGATCTCGAGGTCCCTGATGACGAGGTCGATTACGAGTGGATCGTTGTACGGTTTGTCGAGTCCGACAGTTTCATACTCCTCGAAGGTGATCATGCTGTTTTCGGCATCGCCGGGCGGCGTGGACCAGTTTGCGCTTATCTCGGCCTTGTGATGATAGTCATTTATTGATGAGACAGTGTCGCGAAAGAACTGGGTTTCACCAATGATCATGTTCACTCTGCGACGGTTGGCGTCGTTGCCTTTGTCGTCAAGTTTTCTGGCGCGCTTTGCGTCTGCCGGGGCGGCATCGCGTGGGAGTGTCTTTTCGGTCTCAGGTTGGCTGTCCGCATCACGTATCAGGTCTTCGATGTTGGTTACCTCTGAGAGTTCCCCTGCGAGCAGTTTTGCCGCAAGCCTCGCTCTGAGAACCTTGCAGTTCGCGATGTAGTGACCTTTCGTCTGATGGAACTCGCTGAAGGCGTTCTCATCGTAAGACGTGTTTCGCGTCCATGTATTTCTCAAAGTTCTCCCTTGTTCAGATTGGGAGTTAACGGCATCATTGTGCGCACCTCGGAGATCTTCTCCCTCGTGGTGGACATACTTGTCGCTTCGGGAAGCTTTCTTCTTCGATTTCTGCTCTGGGACAGAGTCTTTCGGGGAAGCCTTCGACGGCTTATGCTTCTGCGATAGGACCTTCATCTCTTCTTCGATGATTATGAAGTTCGTTGCTTTGTGAAGCGCGTCCTAGATTGTTCGTGGTTTCTCGAGAGAAATCCACTTCCTGAACTTCGACTTGTACCAGAGCGTCTTGCGGAGGGCGTCTACCGCAACCTTATCGCTAATCCTGATGATTCTCGACATCACTAATTTGAACCTTGTCATAAAATCTCGAAGAGAATCGTCCTCGCGTTGAGACAGGCTCCATAGATCAACGTCGGAAGTTTCTCGATCCATAAACATGGAATATTGTTTGAGAAACTCCGAAGAGAGCTGGTGAAAACTTCCGATGGAATTTCGCCTCAGACGGGAGAACCACTCGAGTGCGGCTCTCTGGAGATGTCCGACGAAGAGATGGCAGAAGCCATCATCTTTTTCGCCCTCCTTGAGTTTCGATCTCGCCAGCGCGATTTGGAAACTCTGCAAGTAAGCCTTCGGGTCGGTGGTCCCGTCGTATGTTGGGATTTTCACCTTCCCGGGATCTAAGATCTTCGCATTCGTTATGCGGTTAGTGAATGGAGTCTTTCGAGCCTCTTCGAGGAGTCGATCGATCTCAGGTGCAGCATTGGTCGCGTGATGGATTTGCGACTTAACGGCTTTTACTTCCGCCGTCGTTTTTGCGATGTAATCGCGAAGATCGTCAAGATCGCTGGCAGTTTTGCGAGAAGACCTGCGCGTTCTGTTAGCGACTCTGGCCTGCTCTTGCTGCTCGACCCAGAGGAGGTTTTCTTCTTCCTCCGTCATGGGTTCGTTGAGCTCAGAATTGCGTCGATTTTCTCGACCCTTCACCCTTTTCGGGTGCACATCAGCGTCCTCGTCCGTAGGATCGGTGAGGATATTCTTGTGATTCTTGTTTCCGTAGGAGGAAACAACGTCTCCGTAATCCTTTTTAGGCGTCGATTTTGTCGTGACCGTTTTTGACCCCAACACTGTTCTAATTCAAAATCAAAATATGCTACAACTGATAGCATTAATCGAATAGAGACATGCTTCACCAAAGGTGAAAATATTTCTTCATAATCTATTCCTTCTCTATGAGAGAATCCCTGTGCTACCAACCTTGCTTTGAACCTTGACTCCTCTACTCCTGGTATTCACATCTTTTTCTTGTATACCCACTTACAACCAATTACCTTTGCATTCTCTGGTTTGTCAACAAGATCACAAGTGTGATTTTTCTTGTGTGACAGCATTTCCTCATTCATTTCACCCTTCCGCTTGTCATAATTTGGATCACTTACAGCTTCTCTGTAATAAGTTGGTTCTAGTGTACCACCATCTTCTGTCAGATTATATGCATACCCTGAATCACCCATCTCATCAAATCTTCTTGGCTGCCTGATTTCTCTCCTGGTTCTATCTTTGGCCAGCTGATAATTCTCAAGATCTTGATGATTGCCTTCTTCAGAATCTGTACTAGATTCAGAATCATCTTCAAGTTCTTGTCCTTGAAGCAGTGGATATGGTTCAGCCTCAGCTTCATTTTCTGTTCCACCTTGAGCTGAAGTACTTCCAGTTTCTTGAAGTACTGGAATTGCCACTGTAACTTCTTTCTCTTGAAGTGATGTATTAATCTCCTTTCTTTTTCTGTCATAGTTTTTGAACATCACTTCTTCTGTGAATGTTATATCTCTGCTGATCACACATTTCCTGTCTTCTAACACCCACACTCTGTATCCCTTTACCCCTGTAGCATAACCGAGAAAATTTTCTTTCTTTGCTCTTGGATTTAACTTCCCTTGATCTAAGTGAACATAAACAATGCAGCCAAATCTTCTCAAAGAGTTCAAATCTGGTAATGACCATGTTTAAGCTTTCTCTGGAATCTCATACTCAACGGCTGATGTAGGTGATCTGTTGATATTGTGAATTGCTATAGCAACTGCTTCAGCCCAGTACATCTTCCCAAAACCTGATTCACTACGCATGCTTCTGACCTTGTCCATTATAGTTCTGTTCATGCGTTCTGCAATACCATTCTGTTGCGGAGTGTAAGTACATGTTATGAGTCTTACAACCCCTTCTTCCCTGCAGAAACCACCAAACTATTAGTTGCAAAACTCAAGACCATTATCAGTTCTCAATACTTTCGCCTTTCTGTTGGACTGATTCTCTACCAGTCGCTTCCGTTCAACAAATGTCCTGAATGCTTCATCTTTTCTTTTCAAAAAGTATATCCATACTTTCCTTGTGTAGTCATCTATGAAAGTAATGAAGTACCGACATCCTCCTAGTGAACTTGGTACGGTTGGAAATCCCCAAAGATCTGAATGGATGTACCCCAGCTTATCCTTTGTAACATGTTTGCCAGTTCCAAAGCTTACCCGATGAGCTTTCCCATAAGTACAATCCTCACAGAATTCAAAACCTTTGATCTTATCAGCTTGTAGACATCCTTTTTTTACCAGTATATCCATACTCTTGTGACTCATATGACAAAGCCTGTTATGCCATACTTTTTCCTCTTCCTTTGAACTTGTCACTACATTAACATTTCCCAACAACACATTTCCTTGTAGCAGATACAATGTAACACTTTTCTTCCCTTTGATAATTGTTGTACAACCTTTGTTCACTTTTAGAACCCCGTTCTTTGACTGAAACCAGCACCCTTGATCCTCCAATGTCCCCATAGAAATAAGATTATTTGACATCAGTGGTACATATCTTACATTTGTAAGCAAAACCATTGAGTGATCATCACTTTGGATCCTGATACAGCTCTCTCCTTTTACTTCAGATAATGTATCCTTAGCCATCTTTACTTTACCAGTGTTTGACACATCAAACTCAACATACCTGTCTCTCCTTGATGTTATATGAAATGAACAACTCGTGTCCATTATCCACTCATTTCCATCTACTTTAGACATTGCATTCGAAACATCTGAAATAGTGAGAGCTGCTGCATCATTAATTTGTCCTATGACATTTGAACTTTCTCCTTTCTCTGAGTTACTTCCCTCATGTTTCTTTCTTTCCAGAAGTAACAATGTTTCTTATAGTTTTCCTCTTTGCCACATACCCAACAAGCTTTCTTATCCTTAGACTTTGATCTACTTTGATGCTTGTTTCTTTCAGAACTTTTATCCCTCTTTAGTGATCTTCCTCTGTCTTGTACATACAATGCTTCAGAGCTATTCTTCATCAACTTTTATGTAGCTCCCAACTCTAGAATCTTTGACCTGATTGCTCCTGTAATTTCTTCAAGAGTCATAGTTATTTTTCATCTGGTACAACCACTTTAACATTCTCTAGATATGATAACAGTTTGAAGAAATCATTCACGTTCTCATCTATTGTTATACTTTCCTGCATCGTGTATCCATATAACCTCTGCTTCAGATAGATACGGTTTGGCAAAGACTTTGCCATAAACAGCTGATCTAAAACCTTGATCATCCCTGTTGTAGTCTTCTCCTTTATGACTTTCCTGAGAACATTGTTTCCCAAATTCAGAATAATAGTAGATCTAGCCTTTCCTCTCTTTTCCTTCAGAGATTTATCAACTTGGGTTGCTGCACTTCGCTCTGCCGCAGACGAATCTCCACCTTCATCTGCTTGTTCCAGAGTCTCTGAGACTTCTTCATCTTCAAGCCCTTCTAGCAAACCCAACATATCAAGGTGAGCAAAAAACTTTTATTTCCAAAGAATATAATCTCTTTCTCCATCAAATTTTTCCACCTCTATTCTACCAGAAGCCATTACAAGAGAGAAAGTTCACAGCTTTATCACCAAAGCTTCAACCTTTATCAACAATGCTATCTTTTACAAAGTTAACCCCTTTTCTTCCTTTCCCAGCTCTTAACACAGGCTCTGATACCAATTTGTTGAAGAAAGATTATAACTTTATACTTGATATTTGAGAAATTTTGTAACTTTATGCTTGTAGCACACGGAAACATCACTATCTTTCTTTGATTTGATCGATTTCTTGTTTGTTTGAATGAAATGAGAAAGACACAAACTTTTTTCACCCAGTTCACGTTCCAAGGAGGAAACGTTACGTCTGGACCGAGATTTCTCAGAAATCCAGTAGAAAGACTTGGTTACAAAAAACTCTTAAGAAATCAGCTACGAAACCTGTAACAGCCTCTACTTGTTCTTTCTCTGTACTGCTCACAATACCCTCTCTCACAGCCACCACTATTACAGCTTATGTCCCCTTTTATACGGATCAAAAACTTGACCTAGAGGCTCCTTTGTCTCTCTCTTCACTCTCTGTCGTAATCTGCCGCAGAGGAAGAAGATAAAACAGACACAAGAGTGGCATCAGGTTATTTACTCATTTGCCCTTCAATCTGTTAGTACAAGCATGTGAGCTCCTCATGCTTGCTTTGGGACAAAGCTTTAGATGCTCCTTTTGGCTTAGAGACTTTATGATACTTAGCAAATACAACAATGTCTCCTCCGTTCTTAAACTAAAGATTTTAAATTTTATTTAGTTGTGGGGTTCATTATGTCGTAACAAGTCGAGGCAGACGAAAGAAATATAGTTTGTAAAATATATATTAGGGTTTAGTGTTACCAATGGCATGGATTCTTTCTTAAATAGCTCTAACGGCTCAGCCTCTTTGTTATTGATCCTCCGAGATCTTCTCCTCGAATATTGGAACTGATACCTCCGAGCTTTAGCTCCTCCATTTCAATATTGCAACCGTCGTTGACCTCTTCTCTGGACTCGGCAAAAACCCTTTTTGCCATCCGTTAATGGGCATATTATTTAAGCGGGATATGTGCCCAACAGAAATCGGTGACGAAATTAGCAGTTTCCATGTTTAATTCAATCCTTAAGCGGAATATAAAAAGAAAAAAATGTAAAATTATAATCGATTTGGTGAAATTGCTATGGATGAAATCTTCCTCCATTCATATGACTCGCGAGACTATTCATAGAAAGTTGTTGAATCGAGGAAGATCAATGAGCAAAAAACAAAGATTCTAGCGGCAGACTCATCGTCATTGAACACCAGCGAGACGACCAACTGAAATTATGTTATTCTTAAAACACAACCTCAAAGTGGCATAGATAGATCTTAGCAGAATCTTTAGACGAGAAGAGAAGAAGAAATATTGGAAATTTTTCATTTGATTATAACTTTTTTATTTGGAATACATCAGAAAACGGAACAAAAAAACTTGTACTTGGTTTAGTCATGTTCTAGAGACAAAATACGTTAAAATTCATTACAACTAAAATCACCTAAAATCAAGTCAATGGTTGAATAACAATTGTTTTTAATGTATTTCAGAACTAGGTGGTGTTCTAGCGTTTTACGCGGATTTGAATGTTATGATTTATATTATACAAAAAAACTCACGTTTTTAATTGTGTTATACAAAAAATAAGATTTTTACATACTATATTTGAAGTTAGATATAAAATTTTAATACGTGAGTGTACGAATATGAGATAAATTTAAATACCAAATATACATTTTTAAATAATAGAAATTATATTCTTTAATCATAAAATTTGTAATATATAGTTTTTTTTATTAAATACACACTATGATTTTAAAGCACATCTTATTTATTAATTAGTTATTTCTAGGTTTTATTTATGCTCGTAGCGTAAACTTAAATTTATATAATTTTTAGGTAGTTTTTTCTTTCAATAAATGGATTCAACTAAAGAAGTTCAAGTTGATTCTTTTTTAATTTGTAAACGTTAAAATCAAAGAGTCCACGACATGTAGTCAATTAAATTAACATCAATTATAATAATAATTGATGAAAATATTTATAATTTATTTTTAAAAAAATTAACATAAAGTATTTGCAATATAGTTTTTAGAATTAGTTATGGTCATATCATAAGAAAATTTAGATGAATAAAAATTTAAAGATATTTTATTGACTAATTAGTTATTTTTAGGTACTATTTATGCGCGTGCTTTTTTCCTTTCAAAAAATGGATTTAATTAAATAAGTACAAACTATTTCTTTTTTATCGTAAACGTTGAAATCAAGAAGTCCATGATATGTAAACAATTAAAGTAACATCAATTATAATAATAACTTAAAAAAATATTCATAAATTTTAAAAAAAAATTGAAATTAACATAAAGTATTTGCAATAACGTATAAATAAACCATCTCCAAAATAGAGAACACATATTTAAGAAAGTTGCAAAAAAGTTATGTTAGTGTTAGTACATATATGCGTATGTGTATATATATATATATATATATATATATTGAATTAGTCACTCGTATGTATTAAATAAACATTCAATAAAATTAAATAATGAATTTCTAAATAAATTAAAATGATTTAGAAGGAGTTTGGAGTGAATCATCGAATGGAATAAATAAACAAATATATAAATAAATTATTAATTAAATTATAAAAAAGTTTAAACTAAATTAGTTGTCATGTCATAATTTTTGGTTGAAACTCATTATAATGGAGACATATGACAAACTCATTTCACAAAAAATACATAATCTAGGGTATACATTATAAAAAATACATAATCCAATAACAATGCATTTTTATGTACTTATTGTATTCTACTCTAACTTTGAAATACATCAAATTCAATTAAAAAACAAAATTGAATAACACCCCATAAAACATTCCATATTTTTTAAGAAAATAGACACAATATTTGTTCCTTTTTTGTTTCTTATAAAAGAACTAGAGTTTCATGGGGGAATTTAGCCCTTTTACCTTCATAAAATGAAAACAAAATGAGATAAAATAACAAAGAAAATGCAATTAAACTTTTAAAAATGTACAGAACATGATGCTTTGATAACTAATATCTAATCTCTACCATCAGTTACTTTTGCATCTTCTTCAACATGAGCTTCATCTTTCTTGTCACCTTCATCATCCGGCATAATCTCAACTCCTTTCTTTGCTATTTCTGTCTCCTTCTCCTTCTTTGCCAACTTCTCTTGCAATATTATCACCTGAAAACATCATCATAAGCTTTGTCTCTTCAGAATCCCTTTGTCCCAATATAACCAAGGAAAAATCTTATGGAAATTAAGAGATGAGACAAAGGTTCAACACCGTTTCGTTTGATCGCTCAACATCATTAGTCAATTCCTCCATGTGTTTCAGCAGTTCTGCATTCCACACAACCTCTCAATCCACATTCCATCTGTATAAAATCTTTTCCTAGACCTAACATAATCAAAGTATGCGACTTACCTGCAAATTGACTTCTAAGTTCCGCGTTTTGAGTCTTTTGCATTGTAAGCTTCATCGCTAGTTCATGAATCTGTCATACCACATGCACATAGGAAGCCAATCAATTCCTGTCGTGCTTTCAGCGAATAATATCTTCTATAATCTGAATAAATAATAAGTTTCAAGAATGAGGATAGAAACATGCTATACCTTTCCTTCGGAAGCTTGGAGTCCAATCTCCTCATTTTCGTCTTGCAAGGTTTTGCACTTTGCCATAAGCATTGTGCCCCATTTGCTTTGAGGGGTAAACGTAACTGCGGTAATATTATCTTGGAGTTCCTTAATCTTCTTGTCTTTTTCCTCAACTAGATTCTTACGTTAAGCATAAACAACAAGAAACATGAGGTCAAATTTAGTTTACTCATTATTCATTGCAACAAAAAGAACAAAAAATGTTCGGTTTTTTATCCACAACTCTAATTACGATCTAAGTAGTTAAAGAGTCATCTTTCAAGTCTTTCATGAATCGTAACTCAAAAGGAACTTTGTTGAGTAAACACAATTTTGGATTATCTACTGAATTTATTATGACAAACACATTTATCTGACATGGTAGATAGTAATCAGTGACTCGAAAAAAGTAAGCGCAGACCTTTAGGCGAGAAAATTCTTCGTGAATCGCTGGATCCAGTAACAGCCTCCGTGCCTACAAAGTTAAAGCAAACAAATTCAACCACTGCTTTCTGATCATGACGAGCTGCTAACTAATGTACTTGACATTTATACAGCAACTTCTTCTACTTCGGACTCTGAACAAACATAATCCAGGTAAAGATTTATGAGACGCACGGCCTTGTCAGTGCTTTCAGACTACAGGAAACTACGGTACTAAGAGAAAGCTTCTCTCTACATGAACAATGTCCATGAAGACAATCCTCAAATGAATACTATGGCATAAAAAGTCAAGGAGGCTAGAGAAGTCCAAGTTGTTCCAAGATCTAACGTTTAAGGTTTGTGTTGTGGGCCTAAATTGTGGCTTACTCCAGAATGAAAACATAATGACGGAAAAATTATATACCTGCATTGATGCCGGCTTGAGCTGAGATTTCAAATCACGAACAGCGGACTGAAAAAAACAAATGCAAAACCATGCTTAGCAATCTTTAATCTACGTGATTGTCAAGAATGAGGGCATCCGCCAGGCAAATATAGTGTAGGCAATGTGTTCCTAGAGAACTACCTTCAATTCTGCCATTTCTTGTTCCCGTTTTGCATACTGTACAATACATGAAGCTTCTTTTCTCTTTGCAACTTCTAACTGGAAATAAAAAATAAACATCAGAACCTGTTTGGAAAGTCAAGACCTTCATATTGACAAATACACAACTTATTATATTCAATGCCAACCTGTTCTTTCAACGATATCTCAGAAGATTTTAGCTTTTGGATGTAGTCAATCAAAAATCTTGGTTCTGAAAGAAATTGCACCAAACAGAATCATTTTGGATTGTTAATGGTCAGCACCGCATACACAAATGTGTAAAGCAAAATCGCAAGGAGAGACTAACCAGGAGATTTTCCAGGTGGTACAAAGGACTCGTTCTCAAATGCTGTTTTCCACTTAAGAATCTCTGCTTTAGCTGATTCAAGTTCATTCTGACCAGAAAAGAAGATAGTTATATACACTAGCCAAAAAAACAAAGATGATATCGTGAACAAACAGAGTATGGATTTAGACAGAAGAGATTAGTAACAATACTTGGCATGAAGCAAGATCATCTTTACAATTCTGAAGACTGCCAAAGAGAGAGAGAAAGCATAAAGAAGAGGTTAGAATTATATACATCAAAGCATACACTCTCATCTTTTCTTTAACCAAAAATCAATGACAAGATGGCATTTACATACTTAAGCTTCACACACAAAAATATCAAAAGAGAGAGGAATTAGATAAAAAAAACCTCTCTCGAAGTGACAAAATCATCCCAGTTGCAACACCAGGAGCTGCTTCCTCCACTTTCGTTCGACCCTTAACATATGAATAATCAACAAATTTCTCATATAAGATATGAGACAAACAGAGAAAATGCTAAAACAGATGAACAACGATGCGAAAGCAGCAAAATCACGAGGTTGCACAATACGCAAGTTAACACTTTCAGATGGATCCAATGCGGAATCTTATCCTGTAGTACGATGTATATAGAACCCAAGATTTCAATGTTGTTAATAATCACAAAAGAGGTACCTTTTTGGATCCGAAAATATCATCTTCATCGTCTTCAAGATCACCAAAGCCTCTTTTACTACCTGAAATATACAGATGAAAGGTGTGGAATCACTCCATTTCATTCCGAATCTAGCATAAAGCCATCAATGTGAAGAATCCATTAATGTGAGACCTGAAGCTCTGGTTGGATTAGTAGCCGAATAATCCCCGCCAAAATCGTCTTCCTGTAAGGAAAACTCCATTAGAAGCAATTTCACCCAAACAAAACCTGAGATCTCTGCGTCAGCTGTCGATGGTGAAGTGACGGAGAAGCGGCAGCCGAGGTGTGAGGAGAAGCGTCGGCAAATTCAGAATTTAGGGTTTTTTTTTCTTCCTATTTTTCTTTGAGGAAGGGAAGACGTGTCAACGTCACGACTTACGGGGATTTAGAAATGAGAAATTTCGATAGCTAACATTGTTTTTTTTTGAAAAATGTTTGTGAGCTAACGAGGTATGATCTCGTGTCAAAATATACGACCAATGTCGCGAAGTATATGTTAATTATGTCCACATGTACGAGCTATAATTTACTACATCAGAAACTACAAATTATGATGTAATTGAATTAAACAATAGTTTATAGAATCAAATCGTAATTAGCATAAATTTATGTTATCTCCACAATAATAATAATAATAATAATAATAATAATATAAAAAATAGGTTAAAAATTCTGAAAATCAATAAAAAATACTAAAAATTAGATAAAAATTTTGAAAATTTAAATTAAATTTCAAAAAAAAATTCTAAAACTAAATAAAAATTCATAAAATATATAAAATAAATAAAATATCTTAGAAAGTAATTTTAAAAAATTCTAAATTATGCTAAATTCAAAAATAAATTTATAATTTCTAAATAAAATTTTTAAGAGCTAAACTAAAATTCATGTTTTTTTATAAAATTGTAAAATCAACAAAATATTATAAAAGTTACTTTAGATTAAGAAAACTAAATTTAAAATATTCCAGATTAATCAAAAATTGAAAATAATGAGATATTAAAAATTTGTAAGAACAAAATTACACTGCTTCATACTAATCAACGACAAAGCTTCTACGTAGGCATGTGAAGCAGTGTAATTTTGATGGCCGGATACGAGGACCACGTGGAAACTCCCTAAAAAGAGTTGAACTCTGTTACTTCAACGTGATTTAAATATACAGTTTTTAATTGGACTTAGGACTTATAACTTGACAATTTAAAAAGTCGGTTTTAATGCTATGCATATGAGTGTTGGAGTTTTCAATTATTTATTTGCATAATCAATAAAGAAAACTCAGTTGTTTACTTCAATTTGTTTTTCTCTCTAAGTCTTGAGTTTTCTTCTAATTTAACTCGCGCTTATTCACATCAAACTCCCTAAAACAATTCATCGATTTTATTCTTACAAGTTTTTAATATCTCATTATTTTCAATTTTTGTTTAATTTGGAATATTTTAAATTTAGTTTTCTTAATTTAAAGTAACTTTTATAAGATTTTTTATTTTATAATTTTATAAAAATTTCATGAATTTAATTTAGCTCTTAAAAATTTTATTTAGAAATTATAAAATTATTTTTCAATTTCTCATTAATTTAGAAATTTTTCAAATTGCATTTCTTACTTTAAATTAATTTCTAAGATATTTTATTGATTTTATAAATTTTCTAAATTTTTATTTTGTTTTAGAATTTTTCTATTTTCCTTTTTCGAAATTTAATTTAAATTTTAAAATTTTTGTCTAATTTCTAGTATTTTTTTATTGATTTTCAGAATTTTTAATCTATTTTCTATATTATT
>OVAN01013482.1:0-12803 GCA_900406275.1 Anastatica hierochuntica
CTAAACATTTCAATCCCTTGGACGATACCCTAAGTACTATAACAAGACCCCATAAATCTTGCGGGTTAGGTTTGGTAGTTTGGTTTTACAAATTTAAAACTTCCGACCACGACAATTAGTAGTCCAAATAAATAGAGTTAATAACATTTCACACAAAAGTCTGAGTTCCAGAGATTTCTGGTGGGGAGTTTGGTCATGAGTTATTCCGGTTTGCCTCCGCTAAAAGCTCAAATGAAATTGTCAATGAGGATATAAATGAAGTGCAATGCGCAGAGGTAATAGTCTGAAATCATCATAAAGCATAAACAATCTATAGGACTGACTCAACAAAAAAACATAAAAATGACTCAAACATCACACCAAAAGCAAAAGAAAAACATAAGTAACCTCCCCCACACTTATCTGACACCGTCTCGGTTTGAAACAAACCCAAGGAAGGGGTAAGTAGCAAATAACAAGAAAAAATCCAAATAAAAAGAAAAATAAAGCTAAAATGAAAAGAAAAAGGAAAGAACAAACATACCTGAAATCGCGTAATATAGCTGTGTGATTGGGACAAGGATCGATCGATTCTGGACAGGGATCGATCGATCCCTGTACTTCTGTTTGTGGACCTGTTTCCTGCAATACTAAAGCTAAAAGCACTAAAAACATCAAAAGCACCAAAAACCAAAATACAAAAAACGAAAAACACTACAAAACTAGCTAAAATGAAAAGAAAACTACCTATTGGGTTGCCTCTCACTCCCACTTTTTTTTTAAAGTCCCGAGCCTGACTGTAGTGCTAATGGATCAATCTCGAAGGGTCTTTGAACTCGCTCCGAAGCAAGCTCCACCATCGAAAATCTTCAGCTCAAGGATGATGCTCATCACTTTCTTCAAAACAGCCTTGCTCTTCTCCTTAAACTCTGGTGTGAGGATTGCCTGTCCTTGCGCTTGTAGTAGTTTTTTCCCTCTGCGCTTCACTTCATACTCAATCACACTTCCATCGCATCCTTGAGAGATCAAGGTCAACTCAGAATCCTCCATAACTGCGTGCTCTTTCTGCATCACCTTCTTTTTGGTTTTGAATTTTCTCATAGTAGTATGAACATCTCCATCCAAGACTTCTTTGATGTCATTCTTTTTAGCAATCTCCAATGTGTCTTTACTCAATAAACCATGCTCTTCGTAAATTTGCGATGAGGAAATATGAAATGAATCCTCGGTGTAAGGTTCCTCTATAGACTCCTCAATCACATCAATCAATGTGTCCACCCAAAATGTATGCTCATCAATGGTAGGCTTCTTCGTCGACTTCTCGAGGTTGAAACGCACATCCAGTTTCCCCAACTACAAATCAATAGTACCATTCTGAACATCAATCATCACTCTAGCAGTAGGCAAAAATGGTCTAGCCAAGATGATAGGATCCTTGAGGTCTTCGTAGAGCTCCAAGACTACGAAATCAGTGTATACATAGCCATTACCAACACCAACATGAATGTTATCGAGAATACCTACTGGCCTTCGAATTGATCTATCAACAAGTATCAAGGACATCTTTGTGGGCTCATAGTTCACCATATTTAGCCTCTGCGAGACAGACAACGACATCAAACTAACTTCAGAGCCTAAGTCACACAGACATCTCTCGAAGGTAAGAGATCCAATCCAGCAAGGGAAAACAAAAGGACCAGGATCTTCGCGTTTTTCCAGTGCCATATTCTGAAGAACTGCACTACACTCTGCAGTAGGAACCGATACACCTTATTCTGAGGTCATGCGATCTGAGAGAATCTCCTTCATGTACCTCTTAAGAGAACGTACCATCTTGACCGATTCTACGAAAGGCAATCGCACATGTAATTCTCCGACTAGATTCTTCAACTTATCATACACGCGTTCCTTGATCTTTTGATGGGGTCTAGAAGGATACATGGGATTGGGTATGTAAGGTGGGGGTGGTTCATACTCTTCCTAAACCTATAGTGGCTTCGATTTATCACGAAAATCTGATGAACCCACGTCACGACATGGATCGATCGATCCTAGGACAGGGATTGATCGATCGATCGATCTTGGGATAGGGATCGATCGATCGATCTCTGACCTTCTCTCCACAAGTGTTTGAAGTGGAATTTAACAAGGATCCATCGATTCTAGCGCAGAGATCAATCGATCCCTGTCCTTCTATGTTGGACGATCCTTTGCCTCTTTTCCACTTTGCATTGTAATAGCACTGCAGTATTCCTTCGGATTCTTCTCTGGTTTGGCTGGAATGACACCTGGTGGAACTCTGTTGCTCGCAGAAGTTTGAGCAACCTGTGTTTCCAGCATATTCATTCAAACTCTCATAGCCTCAAACTTCCCATTGAGATCACTGTACATACTATCAACTTTCTGATTGATGTCGGCAACATATTTGGTCTGATTTTCCAACACTTGGGGTAACATCTGTTTCAGATCAATGTCTTCAGAAGACATAGAAGGTTGTCCCTGGTTCTGACTCTGATATCCTAACTGATAGTTATTCTTGAATCTTCCTGAACCAAACTGCTTATGTTGATAGCCACTGTTTCCGAAACCATTGCTCTGATTCTTGTTCTGAAACCTGGAGTTGAATTCACTCTGATTCTGTTGGTATGGCTAGTTCTGGAATTGGTTCTGTCTGTTGAAACCTATATTACCAAAGTTCCCTTGACCTCCAATGTAATTCACATTTGCTTGTCCATCATTCAGCTCTTCACACATGAAATCGCGATAATTCTATTTGTGGGAACCGAAATTCGCACTGTCGATTTTCCTAAATGAATGAAAGCCATGAAACCCTAACTTTCCTTGAGGTCCCGAATTTCTGCTAAACCAAACAACGACAAATCAAAGTACGAAATAACAGACGACGAAATCAAAAGTAAAGAGAATCGAAAATCAAAGTAGAGCAATAGAGATCTTATTCCGAATCTGCGTTGAGCGTTACAACAAGTGATAAGCCATGGCCGAGAGAGCTGTTGGTGAATATCCTAGTTCTAATAGCATATGACTTGTAAACCTAGTTGAGAGGCAACTCGCTAACAAAAACGAAAATAAACCTAAATGCTCTAAGTGTGGATTGTGAAGAAGTTTTTCTGTGTCACCCGTTCTTCTCCTTAGCCCCTCTTTTATATGCCTTCATAGGTTGATTTCGTTTCCTTTTCCGCCCTAGATTTGAGCATATCCTTTCGCAGAAATATTCATTTTTTCGAGAATATTCTTTATCTTCACGATTTTTCCATATTTGTCTTTAAACTTTAACTTTATCGCGTTTTTCATTTATCTTTCAGGGAACTCTGGTAAATCGTTGACATAGTTGGGCCTATTCCCTTTCGGAATCGTAGGTGGACTTTTATCGCGTTTTGAGCCACCCTGGGCCGTTTTGCGACGAAGTGACTTTTACAATTTCTTTCGGAGAAATCGTTTTTTTTATGATTATGCAGTGACCGTTTCGCGAAATGATAAGATCTATTGGATAGTTTAGATAGAATCGGTATTCGAGTTAACTGTTATCATTTTATACGATCGATACGAAGTTTTTACGAAAAGAACAAGTCTTTCCGATTATTATCGCGAAACTTTGACGGAAACTCTAATCGTGACGAAACAAGAGTCAATCAAACTGAGATTCGAAGGAGAAGATAATCGAGAGGGCGTGGTCTAGTCAACCGTGGGCGACTAGACATTGTCCGTGTCTAGTCGCCTATGGGCGACTAGACTTTGGCACCCGTCTAGTCGCCCATGGGAGACTAGACATGGTTCGTGGTTAGTCGCCCATGGGGGACTAGACGTGGCTCGTGTCTAGTCGCCCATGGGCGACTAGACGTGGCTCGTGTCTTGTCGCCCATGAGCGACTAGACTTTCGTAAGAGTCTAGTCGCCCATGGGCGACTAGACGTGGCTCGTCTTTAGTCGCCCATGGGCGACTAGACGTGGCTTGTGTCTAGTCGCCCATGTGCGAATAGACGTTGCTCGTGTCTAGTCGCCCATGGGCGATTAGACGTGGCTCGTGTCTAGTCGCCAATGGACGACTAAACGTGGCTCGTATCTAGTCGCTCATGGGCGACTAGACTTTCGGAAAGAATCTAGTCTCCCAATGACAACAAGACCTCACTCATGTCTTTAAAACGACGTGATTATCTGATGTTTACGGTGATTTCTTATCACTTTGAAACTTGTTTATTGAGATCTCTCGAAAGTCTCGGACATTGATTTCGATATTCTTGCATTTAGTTGCTCGCGAGTGACTAGACTTTGCGAAGCGATTGCCTATTGTTGGCTAGACACAGAGCTTTGACATTTGGTCGAGAGGTGATCGACTAGACGACAAGAGCCTCAGAGTTGATAATCCTTTTACGATTTTCATTCCCGAAAGAGAGATAACGTTTCAGTTAAAAATTTTGGGAATCGATTTCGTCGTGACCATTTTTGACCCCAACAGTTAGCCCCCCAGTTGGCAAGAATCGTTGGAATGTTCTTGCGAACTTTAAAGCACATGAGGTAAGTTAGGTGGTAGTGATTGCTAAAAAGTCTGAGGATGAATAGTAAGTTTTCCTTTCTATAAATATGAGGAGTAACTTTCCAAATCTTTCGCTTGCTCATTTTCAAAAAATTCCTTAAGGTAAAAACTCGTTATCCTTTTCATCTCTCTCTCCTCTTTTGAGTTATGGCTTCGAATGCTCAAGTTTCCGTAAACGCTTTACCGTCGATTTTCGACCCCGAAAGCCTTCGAGTTCGAGAAGGCGATGTCGTACAAAAAATTGAATTCCTGCCACATTCGGTCGATCCCGAGGAATTGGAGGAGTATTAGCGTGTTACTTGTGGTATCGAGGCTCCACCAGCCGGTTCATGGTGCCCGCCGAGACCGACCTTCGAAAAGGACGCCATTAGGTCGAGCGGGTGCTGAGAATCTTTCCTTACCATCATCCCGGATTTCTGCCGAGTTCCGGAGGAGGTGGAGTTTAAGATGACGAAATTTGGAGAGGATGCTGACTCTCTGCCTCGTGGCTTCTTTATGTGCTACAAAGCGCATTTGTTGTTTTGTCGACAATGGTTTCCCAGTCTAGGAATCGTAGTTCAGTTTTTAGACCATTATGGCTTATTGATCGGCCAACTCTCGCCCGCCGGTATCCAACACCTTGTCGGACTCTTGGTTCTGAGTTACGAACGAGGAATGTAACTAAGCGTCGATTATCTATTGGCGTTTTTGTCTCTGAAGGCCACGAGTATGTCGCTTCGGTATAGTCTCAGGTTGAGGAACAATATGACAGTGATCTTTTACGTTCAATTTCCACAATTGGAACAAGCGATAGTTCTTCATTCATTTAAACAATGCCTTTGTCGAGGATGAATACGTTTCTTCCTTTAGGTGTAGATGGGGTCCTGCGGGTATCGCTTTCGATACTCTGATCGTTTTCTTTTCGTTTGTCGATATCTGATAATTCCTTTGTTTTTCAGTTTTCGATCCTCTTCCCCCGCATCTGGAAGATACTTGCGTCGTTAGGGACCTTCTTCGAGGCGGTCCGTTCTAATTGGGTTACTTTTCCCCATAGCGAGTTCGCAACACAGTTACGTATCACGAGAATCGGACTCAGCTTGACTCGATCTCGTGAGAGGATTTAGAACCGACCATGAATGACTTCTCTCCGTACGAGATGCCTCCTAACATAGAGAGGGAGAGATCTCCCCGGAACGAGCGCGCATCTGCTAACGTGGGTGGCGTTACTGAGGACAAGAGGGGACCGTCCGGGGGGGGGCATGGTTCCACGATTTCCTCGACAGAGATGGAAGTGGTCCGAGTCAATCTTCGATGCCGCTTTTTGGAGAAGGGTCAGACTTGGACGCCTTTCTTTCTTCTTTTGATGCCCTGACGCAACAACGCGCGACTGATGTGGGATTCGTTAGGTCGGGGCAATATGCAGAGGCCTCGCGTTTGAGCATGGGGGTTAGTTTTCAAGCATACGACATGATCCGTTCACTCAAGTGACATCGCTCCTAACCTTTTAAAGGATTCCTTTATTGCAGGGTTTCCACGTGATGGATGAGGCCCTTAGGGCAAGCAACCTGAAGGCGCAGATGGCTTTGTTCAAGGCCGAGAGACTCGAAGAAGAGAACTCCCGCCTGAAAATGGAGGTCGAAGCGGCTTCTCTTCTTGAAAAGGAGTTGGAACGAAACCAAGCGTCGCAGGTTCGTCGCGCGTATAGGCGCGGAAATTGTGAGGTCACCTCGGTTGTGGTTGACCGTTCAGTTAAGTTTGCGGCGAACTTCGACCGGTACAAGAACGCTCAACAGTCCTTCGGAGAGTACCGCGAGTGTTGTAGTTCGGCGGATGCTTTGTGGTGCACCCAGCTTTCCGATTACTCCTACAACTACGAGATGGACAAAATGTCCAACCTCATGAAGAAGTGCAAGGATGTTGAGTCTTCAATCCCATCAATTGAAGAAAGGGATCAGGGTCATTGGGCCCCGATTCCCGTTTCTCCTGATTCGGAGGAAGTTGGGGACACCGCTCGGGGCGAAGAGGATGCGGTGGACCAGACTTCGAACCCGTTTAGCGTTGGCGGTTTTTCGATGTCTGGTTACTTTGAATACGATTCGTAAATAAGAGATGTTGTTAAGTATAGGGAGTATGTTCCTTATTTTAAATTGTGTTTTGGCCAAGTGTGGCCACTTTCTATCTATTGGGGTCGGCCGTATGTGGCTTCGGAACCCCGTCATCTTGCTGCATAAGTGGAGATAGATTATGAGTTGTTATCTCATATCCATTCCTTGAAGGATCGCTATATCGAGAGACTTCGTCTTTCAGATTTTTATAAACATGAATATAGACGAAGAGACAAATTTTGGGATCTCGTGTCGGTTAGATACTATGTTTTGAGATGTTTGAGACCAGTGTGCTGGGTTTAGGGCAAGACCTAGGTTTACTCTCGGTTTTAGGGTGTGTGGTGACTAACTCCGGTTATGTTTCCCGTTTCGATTTCGACCTAGTTCAGTCTCGATATTGAAGTCTGTGATAAGTTCTCGGCTAATATAACTTGCATCAATTGAGAACCGAGCATCTCTCCAAAGACAATTTCTAAGTCGTCTAGGAGTACTGACCAAAATTTTGGATTTCTTTTATAGCGTGCCATTATCCTAGTTGGATGTATGAGAAACCATTCTTTGTGAAGAGTAGGTTAAGGTAAGTGATTAGTTCGTCTGTCGGGGCGAATCTACATGTGCAAAATTGGGACAAGTACTTGTTCTTTTCCCGGTAGGGGTTTGATATTCTTGCGACTATTTTTAGAAGTTTAAGATCGAGTTCAGAATTGTGCTTCTTGGAAATTCGTGACGTCTCCCTTTTATCCGAAAGTTTTTCTGTTTTGTGGTAGAATGTGTTGATGAACACGTTATAGTCAAGATTTATTAAGAAAGGTTTTCTCGTATGATTTCCGTTTTTTGGTTATACGAAAAAATAAAAAGCCAAAATTTATTGCCAAAATTGGATCGAAAAGTGTCGAATACAAAGTGTGGGAGAATACGAGTATACGTACACCCACTCCCCTCTTTTTTAGAGAGAGGGACAGCTAAACTCCTCTTGCGAAGAGTTGCCTACGTACCTCTTTCGAGGATCAAGTCGTCTCGTAGTTAAGTTTGTTGTCGTAAGTGATTACTCGTTTCGTAGAGTTGCGTCAGCTGCTTTAGTCTCGATGACTACAGTTGGGTCGACGATTCCCTCTGGTGTTGGGGGCATTGTTTTGTCGGGAATGTTGGGCTCAGAAGCTTGCGTGTCTCCTTCAGGCTGAGCCGTTTCTTGAATTAACGATTCTGGCGCATCTTTTTCCAAAGTGTCTTCGGCTGACGGCCGAGTTGTCTTCATTGGTTTTGGTTCGGCCATGGGCGTCATTGCGACTTGTTTTAGCTTATGCTTGGTTAAGAAGCAGAGTGGTGACTGTTTATGGCATACCCAGATTGTGGCGATTCCGTAGGGAGTTGGGAATTTAATGCCCAAGTGGTAGGTCGATGGGAATGCCTTCATGGAGTTTATCCATGGTGTTTCCATGATCACGTTATAGATGGCAGGATGGTCGAAGATTGCAAAATCGACAACATTTGTTATCTCCTTGGCCATAACCAGAAGTTTGATCGATTCGAGAGTCATCGAAGTTTTTCCTGAGAAACCTGTGAGTGGTTTCGGTGCGGGTGTGACCTCAGATAAGTCGATGTTTATCCTATTGAGGGTACCGCAGAAGATGATATCGACGGTACTTCCTGTGTCGATGAGGACCTTGGCGACTTCTAGATCTTTTATGACAAGCTCGATCACGAGAGGATAGTTATGGGGTTTGTCGATTCCGATAGTCTCGTATTCCTCAGAAGCGATGGTGTCATTTGCGGTGTCAATTGGCGTAGGCCAGTTTGTGCTTGACTCAGCCTTTCAGTGATATGCTTTTATCGATGAAACGGTGTCGCGAAAGTATTGCGACCCTCCGATGATCATATTCACTCTGCGACTGGAGTCGTTGCCTTTGTCGTCAGGCCTCCTTCCGCGTTTTCCATCTGCTTGAGTTCCTTGAAACATGGCGTCTCCTGAGGGTGCTTTATCGGTCCTGAGTGGGCGTTCTGTATCGCGTATGAGGTCTTTTACACTGGTTATGTCTGAGATTTCCCCCGTGAGAAGGTTCACCATTACCCTTGCTCCGACAACCTTGCAGTTCGCGGTGGAGTGACCTTTTGTTTGGTGAAACTCGCAGAAGGTGTTCTCATTGTACGACGCGTTCCACATCCAGGTGTTCCCTAACGTCCTACCTTGTTCGGACGAAGAATTGACAGCATAGTTGTGCGCCCCCCGGACATCTTCTCCCTCATGATGGACATACTTGTCGTTACGCGGGATTTTCTATTTCGCTTTCTGTTTAGAGGTTAAGTCTTTCGAGGATGCCTTCGCGGGTTTTTCCTTGTGCGATAAAACTTTCATCTCTTCTTCGATGATGATGAAGTCTGTAGCCTTATGAAGTACATCCTGAATAGTGCGTGGTTTTTCGAGAGCTATCGATTTTTTAACTTCGACTTGTACCAAAGGGTTATTCTGAGCGCGTCTACCGCCACCTTATCGCTGATCCCGCTGACTCTCGACATTACTATCTTGAACCTGTTCATGAAATCTTGGAGAGATTCGTCTTCTCTTTGAGACAAACTCCATAGATCAACGTCGGAAGTTTCTCTGTCCATAAACATGGATTATTATTTGAGAAATTCCGAGGAGAGTTGACGGAAACTTCCGATGGAGTTTCGTTTTAGACGAGAGAACCATTTGAGGGCCGCCCCTTGGAGATGCTCGACGAAAAGGAGGCAGAAACCAATGTCTTTCTCGCCTACCTTGAGCTTGGATCTCACCATCGCGATCTGGAAAGTCTACAGATGAGCTTTCGGATCGGAGGTTCCGTCATACATTGGATTTTTCACCTTCCCGGGGATCCGAGACTCTGGTGTTGGTTATGCGAACGGTGAACAGAGTTTTTCGAGCTTCTTCGAGGAGCCTATCAATCTCTGGCGCGGCACTAGTCGCGTGGTGGATCTGCGACTTTACCGCTTTAACCTCTGCCGCTGTTTACGCGATGTAGTCACGGAGATCGCGAATATCGTCGAGATCGTCGCTGGTCTTTTTTCGAGACGGTTGGTGTGTCTTGCGAATGGCTCTGCCCTGCTCCTCGGCCTGTTTCTCTTGCTCTACCTAGAAGATACTTTCCTCTTCTTCTGTCATGGGTTTGCTGAGCTGAGCGTCTTTCCGCGTTGCGCGACCCTTAACCCTTTTTGGGTGTATGTCAGTGTCTTCATCCGTGGACTCAGATTGATTACTGAAGTCCAGGTCAATTCGCTCGACTTTGTTATCCTCCGATTCCTTCCCAAGATTTGGAGGGTCTTCCGTGTTATTCCGCGCCGCGAAAGGGGTGATTACATAGGGGCTTTGTCCCGATGGATTTTCTTGCGCGTTCTAGAGTAAGCCACGTGGGGTGGTGAAGTCGAGTCTTCTTCCGTGGAGTCTGGTAGCTCCGCGCGGTAGAATAGTTCTAGTCCTCGCGGTTAGGGTTTCAACCTGTTTAGAGAGAGAGAGCTAGTTTGTCTCGTTAAGCCGACTTCTTTTCGAGAGTCGTGAACATCTTTTTGATCTCCTCAAACGCCGCGTTGTTTGCGTCAGCATTGACCGCAGTGTTGTTCGTCGCCAAAGTGTTTTCAGCGTCGTTATTGGCACTATCGCCGTCACGAGCCGATTGATTGTTCTGGTCGTCTGTAGTCATATTCGATCTAGCGTTTTGCAGCTGCGAGTTAGATTGATCCGTACCCTGAGCAAATAGGCCCCTCCTTCTAGCGCCAAACTGTGGGAACCGAAATTTGCACTGTCGATTTTTCGTAATCGAAGGAAAGCATGAAAACCCTAACTTTGCTTGAGGTCCCGGATTTCTTATAAACCAAACAACGACAGATCAAAGTACGAAATAATAGACGACGAAATCAAAAGTAAAGAGAATCGAAAATCAAAGTAGAGAAATAGAGATCTAATTCCGAAGGTGATATGTCGTGGCCGCGAGAGCTGTTGGCGAGTATCATAGTTCTAACAGGGTAAGACTAGTAAACCTAGTTGAGACGTAGCTTGCTAACAAAAACGAAAATAAACCTAAATGCTCTAAGTGTAGATTATAGATAAGTTTTTATGTATCCCCTGTTCTCCTCCTTAGCCCCTCTTTTATATGCCTCCGCCCTAGATTTGAGCATATCTTTCCGCGAAAATTTTCTTTTTTCGAGAATATTCCTTATCTTCATGATTTTTCGATATTTATCTTCAAACTTTAACTTTATCGCGTTTTCCATTTATCTTTCATGAAACTCGGTTAAATCGTTGACGTATTTGGGCTTATTCTCGTTCAGAATCGTAAGTGGAATTTTATCGCGTTTTGGCCCTTCCTGGGCCGTTTTGCGACGAAGTGAGTTTTACGATTTCTTCCGGAGAAATCGTTTTTCGTACGATTACGCAGTGACGGTTTCGCGAAATGACAAGATCAATAATATAGTTTAGATAGTATCGATATTCGAGTTAACCTTTATCGTTTTATACAATCGATACGAAAATTTTAGAAAAAGAAAAAGTCTTTACAATTATTACCCCAAAAATTTAACGAAAACTCCAATTGAGACGAAATAAGAGAAAACCGAACTGAGAATCAAAGATGATCAAGAGGACGTGGTCTAGTCAACCGTGGGCGACTAGACGTTTTCCGTGTCTAGTCGCCCATGGGCGGCTAGACTTTGGCACGAGTCTAGTCGCCCATGGGCGACTAGACATGGTTCGTGTTTAGTCGCGCATGGACGAATAGACGTGGCTTGTGTCTAGTCGCCCATAAGCAACTAGACCTTCATGAGAATCTAGTCGCCCATGGGCGACTAGACGTGGCTCGTGTATAGTCGCGCATGGGCGACTAGACGTGGCTCGTGTCTAGTCGCCCATGGGCGACTAGATGTGGNGTCTAGTCGCCCATGGGCAACTAGACATGGCTCGTGTCTACTCGCCCATGGGCGAATAGACGTGGCTCGTGTCTAGTCGCCCATAGGCAACTAGACTTTCACAAGAGTCATGGCGACTAGACGTGATTCGTGTCTAGTCGCTCATGGGCGACTAGACTTTCGGAAATAATCTAGTCGCCCAACTGCTACAAGACCTCACTTTTATCGTCGAAACGACGCGATTATCCGATGTTTACGGTGATTTTTTATCTTTTCGAAACTTGTTTATTGAGATCTATTGGAAGTCTCGGACATTGATTTCGATATTCTCGCGTTTAGTTGCTCGCGAGTGACTAGACTTTGCGAAGCGATTGCCTATAGTTGGCTAGATGCGAAGCTTCGACATTTAGTTCAGAGGAGATCGACTAGATGGCAAGAGCCTCGGAATTGATAATCCTTTTACGATTTTTATTTCCGAAAGAAAGACAATGTTTCGGTTACGGTTTTAAGGCATCGATTTCGTCGTGGCCTTTTTTGACTCCAACATTGTTCTCCGACAAAGTTTACTACTTGCTGATATCTTCTCATTATCTCATCGAGCTTTAACTGCAGATCATCAATTCTCTTCGCATCTGATGATACAACCCCTCTACCGCGATCAATCAGATCTCCTATTAGCTTGGCTATTCACCATGTTATTCACCAGCATATAAGCTTCTTCTACAGTCTTGGTCATGAAATCATCATTGCACGTTATGTCCTTAACATTCTGATATTTCTCCTCAACCCCATTGTAGAAAATATTGAGGAGATTCCAATCTAAAAACCCATGATGAGGACAATCATTGATGTACTCCTTGATTCATTCCCAAGGTGCATAAAAAACTCTAAGAACCCAATTGGTAAAATCCAACAATCTTGTTTCGGAGAGACATGGACCGTGATTTTGTAGATAAATGCCCAATAAAAGCAACCTTGATCTCGTACCATGTCTTCAAAGAGTCAGGCTTTAGACCATTATACCATCTCATAGCCTTGTCATTCAATGAGAAAATGAATAACCTGCATTTCAGAGCTTCAGCGGGTAATCTGTTGTGCTAGATAGTATTGCAGATGAATTAAAATTTATCCAAGTGGTGCATGGGGTTTTGGAATGGCTGATGTGTACATAATTTAATGCATATTTAACATCATTTAGTATGTTTTAAGTTTCATTAAGTGTGAACATAATGCATTCTAGTGTCAAAGTTCAAATAGTTTCATAATTGAGTCTAGTTTAGGATTATTCACATTTTGCATGCATTTCTTTGCATT
>OVAN01013484.1:0-12802 GCA_900406275.1 Anastatica hierochuntica
CTCCTATCATGTGTTTACGTAACATTGATAGTAAAGGCGGTTTATGCAATGCTACCAGACTAATCGTTACTCAGCTAGCTAGACATGTCATAGAAGGTAGAATAGTAACAGAAAATAACGTGGAAGGAGATAAAGTTCTAATCCCAAAGATGTACGTACCTCCACCTGAAATAAAGTTCCCCTTCAAAATGCGCAGAAGACAGTTCCCTGTGACTTTAGCTTTCGCGATGACCATCAACAAAAGTCAAGGTCAAACATTGCAGACCGTTGGTTTGTTTCTCCCCAGACCAGTATTCTCTCACGGTCAGTTATATGTTGCACCTTCAAGAGTTAAATCGAAATCTGGATTGAAAATATTGATAATAGACAAAGAAGGAAAGCCTCAGACGACCACAACAAATGTAGTCTACAAACAAATATTTCAGAATATTTCATAACTCACAGTAAGTCTAATTGTTAAATTATTTGTTTTATAAATCTCTCTCTCTCTATATATATATATATATAATCTCGATTTACATCAACTAAATAAAAATTAATATTAACTTGTCCTTTTTTTACATGCAGGTTATAGTCTTATATTTTTATAAGATTAACATCAGAACATGTTGTTTTTTCGTCATCTTATTTCTTCGTGTGTAATTTAAAAGTTGTATGTTATATCGTATTGTGTCAGAACATTTACGGAAATCCATTTAGATTGTCTTTAAACTACACTTATGCATTGCAATAATAAAAATAATACTTGCATATTAGCTAACCACACGTAAAATAAAAAAGCTTCATGTTAATAATATAATAAAACGTTTATAAATCGACAAACATATAAATTTATTCAAAGAATTAATACATGCCCGCACATGGTGCGGACCAATTACCTAGTTCTAATTATTTGAGGAGTATTTTGGAGCAAAGATTTACAAATAGGAGTATCTCAGCTTTTGATCTAACGCCGACCCAACTTTTTCATTTTAAGTTCGACTTTGGTAATAATTATTTTAATAAACTGATTTATTAATGATAATTTTGTATATAGTCAGATTAAATTATAAGAATAACCTCATAATTAACAACTCATAACTTTTCGAATTCCAATTTAATATATAAGAAGATAACCAAATAGTATAAATTAGAAAATGACTGGCTGCAAATATATAAATGTACCACATGGGGTCCTCTTAGGATCATAAGATTTAAAGACCTCATGGTCAACAAAAAAAAAAGAAAGAAAAAGAAATTCGTTCATTGGCGTCTCATCGTGGTCGAAATGGAATCATCTTCTCCTTGCAGATTGCTGAACTTGTGAACCTCCTGCCTGTCCACCCGTCTGTTCTTCAGCCATGTTTGTTACTTGTGTCACGGCGTTCATCACTACCAGTCCCAGCGGTATCAAATACATCCACTGCCGTATCAAACGAGATTTACATCAGCACCGACCTTCAATCACAAGGAACCATCAAAAATATCTTTGTTGTATTACTCACATATTTTGCCCAAAATGATCTCTCTGGTGGTGGTTCAACTTCCTCTGCGTTCTCACCACCTAGAATCTCCTCAGTGAATATTGGAGTTCTGCGGAACACTCATGTAACCATAAGCTAACATATTAGTTATTGGGCTAAGCCGCGGGATGTTTATTGTAAGAACTTAACGAACTCACAAAAAAGATTTATGTTGCACAGAACACATATAGAATAAATGTGCTACCTTGGCGCCTGCTCACTGCTTTTCAAAATTGTGTAGGAGTTAAAAGACCATTTTGCTGGCTACAGTAAACAAAATAAGAAATAAACATAACTCAGATCACATAGATAATCAAAATCAGAAGCTCTCACAAAAACATAATCCATTCCTTCATAAATTCAGGGCTTCAGAGTTCAAGTAAATAAGAAATATGATGAAACACAAGGTTGGATTCTATCGGAAATGATCCCTATCAGCAACAACTAGAGAGACCAGTGAATCTCCTAATATGTTTATTAGAGGAATGTCAATTAGACTCGTACAAACAAACTCATAAAACATGGCAGCAGACACCCAACACTCTTCACTCCAAATCTCACTCTAAATCACACAATTATAGAATGTTTATGATGATCCTAAAACCACACTCTCACATGTCTCATTTTCTTATGGTATTTCCTCATGAAAGTTTCTGCGGAACTATACACATATTATAGATCGCTTATAGATAGTTCGCTTGTACTGAGAATACATAACCAAAACAGAGAGAGAGGATGTAGTTCTGTATTCTAGAATGACTCAATATATCCAGTCCCAAAATAATTGGCGAACGGAAAGTAATGACATCACTTGCACTCATAGTTTATCAATACATCAGAATCGAGACCAAAGGAAAGAAAGGATAAGTCCATATTCTCTATATCTCAGTTAAGGTAAGGGTTAATAAAAAGAAAGAGAAGTTTAGATAATAGCCTTCACTTACAAGTTTGAACTGTCGAGGATATTGACAAGCCCCAGGAGAACCATAACTAACTGCCAAGATGTTGGCACCTTCCTGCAAGCGGAGAGGAGACAATGCGGCAAGTAAACTAACTGAGCCAATCACAGTTTTTAAAGGTAAATAAAAATCCTAATGTGCAAACTAAAATTTGAGATTACAAAGGTTTATACTAAAAAAGGCATTACCATGTGTATAACGAAATGCTCATCCAAGCCATCCCTAGGTAGACATCTCTGTAATCAAACATGCATATTGTTTAAAAATCAAACACATAACCTGTCAGAATTTACAGCTCCAGGCTTGAGAAAGCAATTATACGAAAAGTAACAAAGAAGGTTGGAGAAGAGAGAAATCAAAGTAAAAAGTCTGAGATTTACTTACAGCTCTCACAGAGGCAATCACAAACTCTTTCCCTGGTGGATTGATCACATTGGATGGAAGTCGAATCTTATAAAAGTCATCTCCTTTCAGCAGATTCTACAAATGTGTCCCAACAAAAGATCCTCCTAGGTAAATTAGAGAAACAAACTCATACAATTCACATATGGAAATATTACTTTGAATGCATCTTTGTCTTGAGTAGAGAAATCATTCCTCGAGAACCTTAGCTTTGTTAATGTCTGCAACCACAAGATCAAGTTTAGATGAAATGATCAGACAGTTGGCAGCAATCTGAAACGAGTTAGTGGATCTCGATGAAATTGAAAAGGGATAGGGAGAAGACCTTTCCGCCATGGCTCCAGGTCTTGAGGCGAGCAGAGAAAGTGCCGGCAGGGGAGAAATCAGAGTCTCCGAAGGCATGTTCGAGAGTAAATTGGACTTTGGAATCCAAATCGGTAGGATCTGAGTACCTCCTCTTCCGTATAGATGGAGTCGGAGTCTGCTGCTGCTGGGTGGCTCCTTCGAGACCAAACTCATCATCGTCGACGAGGAGTTCGTCTGATTGGAAAGCAAGGGACGAAGAGAAGATGAGACATGAAAGGAAGAAGAAGAAGAAGAAGAAGAAGAAGAAGAGTGGGAGCTTAGCCATTTGGAGTTTTAGATCAGCGCAGAAGCCGATTCGATTATTTCTATGGACTACGGAGATCGAGTTCGCACGTCTGCTGGCTCAGATCAATGACATTAATTACTTCTTTTATTAAAAAAACCACTAGTGTTGGATTCAGGGCAATTCTTATATTGGCCTTGAAATCAAGTCTAATACTCGAGTTAGACAAAGAAAAACTCGTGTCGGAAATACCGATCCAAAAAAACACTGCCACACCGAACCGAATCTGATATAAATATCTGACGGATTTCTTTCGCAATATTCAAGATATCGAATGATTCATCTGGATGGATAATTCAGATGATGTTTGTTCCATCATTCTACAAGTTCAACCAGCTGATTCATCCGAATGATCCATCCTGATATTTTGTTCGTTTGCTCATCATGATTCATCTGAATGATGATACTAAAAAAGACTAAAATGTTCTTGTTTCAATTTAATCATATATTTTGCTTTTTTATCTTAATTTTAATAATTTATCTAAATTATATTTTCAACTAATAACTTATAAATTAATAATTATCACATTCGCAGAATTTTCATTTTTCGCAAATTAAAATATAATATAAAACCATAAAAATACACAAAACAAATAAACTTTTAAATACATAAAACATACAAATTTTTGAACACATAAAACACAAATTTTTAAATATATAAAACACACAAATTTTTAAACACATAAAACATATAAATATTTAAACACATAAAATATATAAATTTTTAAACACATAAAAATACTAAACACATCTTCCTTCGTCTCTCAAGCTTCAGCCATTGAACTTCGCTCATACTTCTTTTCGTATCACCTACATTTATCCATACATTAATATCAACACAAAAACCCAACACATAAATCTCATATGTTAAGAGGAAGAAGATACTTTCATCGGTACCAGGAATGGAAGTCATCTTATCATAAAATGCTTGAATTTACGGTGTATGATTGATGTGATCTGCAGAGAAGAAGAACAAGTTTATCACCAAGCTGTAAATCAATATCCTAATAGAAAAGATTATGTAACACTGCTGGTCAATGTCTAGATAATGACAAACAACTAAACTCATACCTTACTCCGCAGGGACTCAACCTAAGGAAATTCAACCAGATTCCTTAGAAGCACATCTAGTGTCTACATTACATAGAAGTTTACCGATTGTTAGAAAAGACAAAGCAGCTTTAACTGGGACAGTGAATTATACAGTCGAAAAATGAAGTTTTGATAGATCGAAAGACACTGAAAGTTGCAAAACGATGAACTACATGATATATATCTAAAAATCTGAGTACAGTTCCCTCTGAACCAATCTCTAAGAGATAATCTAACTCAAGAACACAAAGCATCGAGAAGCAAACAGACTACTAATAAGTAACAACAAAGTTTGTAATTTTTTAAACTATTGCAATTATTCATCATCAAGCATTGAATGGTCACACACACCAAACAAGAAACATGCCACCAAGTGCTTGAGCCGATAAAACACATATATTAGGTATAAGAACCAAAACCCATATGTCATAATCAAAAACCCAGAGCACATCTCTCTCTCTCACTTCTACGACCAAGCAAGAACTTCACCGTGGAGCTATGGAGATTATGATAATTACCAACAAGTATAATTACCAAAACCCATATGTCATAATCACAGATCATAAGTATCTTTTAGGGTTTTCATGGCCACCAAGATCCTACACTTGTAGCTTCTGCAAAAGAGAATTCAGATCGGCTCAAGCACTTGTCTAGCTCTATCTCTTCTTTGTTTTAGAGTTTGTGAAACAGAGCATGTTCGGTGGCCACATGAATTTTCACAGAAGAGACAGAGACAGACTCAGATTACAACAGATCTCCTTCTAAGAACCCAGAAATAAACAAGCTAAAACTAGAGAAATCACTATGAAAAACCCAAAAAAACATCTCTCCAGCTAATCATAGGAAGCTCACGACAAAAAGGGAGAGAGAGCCAGGGAGAGAGAGAAACGGAAAAAGAGAGAAACCATACCACTCAGTTTTCGAAGAAGAGAGATATCGATGCTTTGAAGAGAGAGACGAGCTCGGTCGGTGGTTGGTCGGAGCTCGATCGGTGGTTGGTCGGAGCTCGGTCGATGGTTGGTCTCTGATTTTGAAGAGAGATATCGAGAGATTGGTTTGAGATTGAGTCGTCGATGCTTTCATTTTAGATCTAGGTTATTGATTAGTGTAATTTTTTAGAAAACGCAAGGGCATTTTCGTCTTTTGATATTTTTGTCTAAGACTGGATCAGTTGACTGCTCCATCAGAAATCAGCTGGTTGATTTCTATTATTTGAGCTGAGTTTTTACAAGCTCAACCGAATGATCCATCCAACTGAAGCGTTTTAAGCACGTAGAGGAACATCATCTGACTGCTTCAGTCGGATGGATCATCCGGCTGAGCAAACGAACATGCCCTAAAATGTTTTCACCCTCAACAACATAGCAATTACGTTAAAGTACTCTACAATTGCAATAATATCCTTCACTGCATCTCCCTCTTCCTCGCTTCTCCCCAAAACCTAGTCTTCGTAAGCTACATGCAATGAATCCCTACGCTCTCTAGCATTCGCCTTGCCGACACATGAAATCCTCAGTTGCGGAGTGTCTCTGACACTATGTCTCGATGTCGTATGGCGCTTGTCAAGGCTGTAATGGTTTATTCAGATTATCCGCTGAGACGGAGCAATAGTAACGAGCGGGGGGGGGGGGGGGGGGGGGTNGGAATTCTCAAATGATCCAGCTCCAACTAAGGAAAGAATGATTGATATTTACCTTAGCGCCTTTGCTATTTCTCTTGTAAGTTGTGTTAGCTTGTTGATTTTGTTCCTCTCCGTTATTGATTTTTTTTAGTGGACTTTGTCATTATGCCTTGAATCCTTGATTGAAACAAAGTCGCTTGTAGAAAAGTTGGATTTAATGAGGTTAGAGTTTTATCAAATAAATGCTTTACTCTGTGATTCACACAAGTAACATAGTTAAGTAACATGTTATATATCTTGCTTATCTACTACATATCGAAAGCAAAACAATTTTTGTGTTTGATTAGAACTAACACATAGAACAATATGTTCTCAAAGCGTCCAAATAACATTTCTTCTACAAAATAAATATAAGCATGAGTAGATGTATCTGTTTTGTTTGTTTTCTTTGAGTCTATGATGTCTTTTGTTGAAACTGATGTGTAAAGGAGTTTGGTTTACACATTTTTAGAGCTTCGCATTTAGATTCCTCGTGAGCAAGTGCAAAAGTGAATTGATTTTATTATTATTATAACACCATCTAAAAGACTGAGATGCCACGACATGGGATTTTGAAAGTTTTTTCTTCTGGAACTACTCGAACGTAAATGTGAGTCTACATTTGCTTCTCTTTGATCTTAGTTTGATCCTCCTCATTCTGTAATAGTTTCTTTAGATCTTGGTTGATGCATATGGTGATTGTTTATTGTGGTTAGTGTATTGTTCATGAGAGTCGAGTGATTAACAAGAACAATTACAAAGTATGTTGCCTCTCCTTTGATCACTTTTTTATGCTGAAGTGCTAGAAGGCTTGAATTTATCACTTCTATTGAAGGTAATATCAAGGAGATTGTTTCGAGGAACATTTAATGAAAGTTTACTACCAATGGAGGATGGTAAGCTTGATTGAGTCCCGTAGATGGGATCATACCAGCTTCAGGATACTTATTCCGGAAGTGGTTTTTGATGTATTTGGAGCTCATACAAAAAGATTCATCATCAAACAAGTGAAATTTTCCTGCAGTTTTTCAATCCAAAATTGTGTACACTTTTAAAAGCCTGTAAAAGTAAGGTTTGTATATATATGTTTTGATGATCTCGTTTTTAGGTTCATAAGTTTTGGTAATGAAGAAGAATCAAATGTTATGATCTTAAACCCAAAACCTCTGTTAAACCCCTTAAAGACAATGAAGAAGGAGATATGAGTGGTAGAGAAAACATATTCCGATTAGATGATATAAGCGAAATAAAAATGAGTTTCCAGAGCAGCAAATCTTCACTATCTACTCTCTGAAACACTCAGATCTTCTCCCAGAGAAAGATCTCTCAAATTTCTACCAAAAACAACATGAACAACAAATGAGCATAAGCTCCTTATTTAATAAAACGTAAACAGTAAACCCTCTATTTCCCAATGTCTTCGCCTCTACTTCACTTCTTCAAACCCACTCTTTGACTCAGAGTGTTCTCCTGCTTCCTCTTCCTCACTTTGTTTTTCCTCTGTTTCATCAATCTCCATTGTCTTCTGCTTCTTCTTCTTGCGATAATACACTCGCCAGGGCTTATCAATACCCCCCATCGACAAGCAGCTTGTCCCCAAGCTCGAAAGTAGGAAAGTCTTTGACCAAATCAGAGATGTGAACCCAAGATCTCTCGTGGGATGATAAGCCTTTCCACTGAACCAGAACTTCCAGAAACCCTTCTGCATCGTATCGAGTATCCGTAATATGCTCAGGCACAACGACAAACTCATTAGCCTCAGAGAAAGACACTGGTAAAGGATTAATCTGATGACCATCACCCAAAACCGGTTCAATTGGGAGATGTGAAACACTGAATGGATGCGCGAGCCCTCTGGCAGCTGAAGTCGATATGCGAATTTACCAATCTTCTCTAAGATTTTAAAAGGTCCATAAAATCTTGCAGAAAGCTTTTAGCAGACACGTTTGGTCACATTAGTTTGACGATAAGGTTGCAGTTTTAGAAACACAAAAGGCCCCACTTCCAACTCCAAATCTCTGTGTTTCTTATCTGCATGATTCTTCATCACTTGCTGAGCATGAATCAAGTTGGTTTTAATCTGTTTTAGCATTGCATCACGTTCCAACATTTGTTTCTCAACCTCAAAATTAGTGGTGGAACCTCTCTCAAAACGAAACAACGAAGGAGGCTCACGACCATACACAATTTGAAATGGAGTTGCCTTAAGAGCAATATGAAACGATGTGTTATACCAGAGTTCAGCCCAATCCAAAAATTAAAACCATTTCCTCGGATGTTGAGAAGTGAAATAACGTAAGTAAATCTCTAAGCAATGATTGAGCACCTCTGTTTGCCCATCGGTTTGAGGGTGATAAGAAGAAGAAAAGCGTAATTCCGTTTCGGATAAACGAAAAAGCTCCTTCAAAAATGAACTCAAAAAGATATTGCCGCGATCGGACACAACAGTCTCCAAAAAACCATGGAGGCGAACAACTTCCTGGATGAACTTAGCAGCAACAGCAGTAGCCGTAAACGGATGTCGAAGAGCAATGAAATAACCATATTTACTCAACCGATTAACCACCACCAAGATCACATTATACCCTCCAGATAATGGTATTCCCTTAATGAAATCCATTGAAACATCGGTCCAAACTTTCTGTGGAATAGCTAATGGTTGTACTAAACCCGCCGGAGAAAGTGTAGAATATTTATGTGTGTGACAAATATTGCATTCAGCCACATAACTTTGTACCCTCTTCTTCATATCTTTCCAATAAAACTGTTGTTCTAAGCATTTGATTTTTCTAAAAACCCCCCAAATGTCCGCCTTGTTTACTGTTATGATACTCTCTCAACATCAAAGGAATAAACTTGAAGTGGCAGGAATCACAAAATGCCCTTTGTACCATAACTGACCTTGAACAATTCGAAACCCTTTCTTAATTGGCTGCCCTAATTCTAAAGCTTCGATAATACCCTGAATTTCAGAATCCTTTCTCGCCTCCGCGAACAACTCTGGTGACTGAATCGTGACGAGAAATGTTAGTGCCAAAAGAGACGAAGTAACATCTGAAATCATCAGCTGTGTCCTCCGAGATAAACCATCAGCCGCACGATTTTCACAACCAAGTTTATAAAAAATCTCAAAATCCTACCCAAAAAGACGAGTCAACCAACGTTGATAGTCCATGGACACCTCTCTTTGATTCAAAAGGAACTTTAAACTTTTCTGATCGGTGTGCACACGAAATCTCCTTTGTCAAAAGAAGATTGAGCTTGAGAAAACCATTCAAAAAAAATCTTTCTTCAAGAGATCTGTAAGTGGTTTCACAATGGACCCATAACCTTTAACAAAACGGCGATAATAACCTGCCAACCCCAAAAATCCACGTAGCTCCTTAACAAATTTAGAAATTGGCCAAGAAGATATAACCGCAGTCTTTGCTTTGTCCGTAGAAACCCCTTTACGGGAGATGACATAGCCCAAATAATCAACTTTTTCTGGTCCAAAAAGACATTTCTTTTGATTGGCAAACAATTGTTGATCTTTAAAAACATGAAACACCAGTTGTAAGTGACGATAATGATCCTCCCATGACTTACTATACACCAAGATATCGTCAAAAAACACCACGACAAACTTCCGAAGAAACGACTTAAACAACTCATTCATAAGGGCTTGAAAAGTAGCTGGTGCGTTCATAAGACCGAACGGCATAACCAAAAAACTCATAGTGGTCTTCACGTGTACGAAAAGGAGTCTTTTTAATATCACATTTGCGCATCCGAATTTGATGATAACTCGACCTCAAGTCGAGCTTTGTAAAAACCACAACACTGTATAATTCATTAAAGAGTTGGTCAATCATCGGAATGGGATACTTATCAGCAATTGTAACCTTATTAAGTTTCCAAAAATTGACACAAAAACGCCAAGAGTTATCCTTCTTAGGAACCAACAAAACTGGGCTCGAAAATGGACTGGTACTAGTTCTCACAATGCCCGTACCCATCATGCCTTTGACTTGAGATTCCATCTCCTCCTTTCGAGCATGAGGATAACAATAAGGACGAACAAAAACCGATGTCACCCCTGGCTTAAGGTGAATCGCATGTTCTCGACCTCTAATGGGTGGGATACCCACGAGAACATCAAACACGCAGACAAGTTGAGACAATAGCGGCAACAAGGCATGAGGAATGGTTAGAGAAACCAACTCTTGACTGTTTAATCCAAGTGACAATTCCCATTCCTTTAACAAATGTTGTTGAGTCAAGGATTTAAAAGAATGTCGTCGTCCATGAAGTTCAGGATCGCCCCACAATGTCACTGTCTGACCTTTATAAATGAACATAAGTTCATGTGTCTCCCAATCTACCAAGCATTTACCAACTGTACGCAGCCACTGAACACCAAGAATAACATTAGCGCCTCCCAGATTCAAGGCGATAAAATTAGACACAAAAGTAAAACCTTGAAGCTTAAAATCTACTGGTTTACACTTTCCTAAACCATCCACTGACACACCATTTCCCAAACGTATATGCAAGTTTGAATCTTCTTGCATTTGTATTTTAGCCATCTTCAAAACCCGATGAGAGACAAAATTATGTGTTGCTCCACTATCCAACATAAACACCACCTCCATCTTTCCAAAGAAACTCATAAGTTTAATAGTCGTGGGGGAATCAATACCAAGAAAAGCGTTAAGAGATAGTTCTATGAACTGTGGAGAATGTTTCTCTTCCTCAACAAAATTCTCAGGTCCAATATCCTCCGATACCTCCATTTTCAAACCCTCAATGACTGTCAAGATTTGCAACTCTTTATTCGGGCAAGCGTGGCCATGCGACCATTTATCATCACAACGAAAACATAGGCCCAAGCATTTTTTTTATTTCAGCTCAGCCGGAGACAAGTTAAGACGAGGTCTTGCAGGATTCTTCCATTGAGAAGAAGAGACTTGGGTACCCTGGAAACTTTTGAAAGTAGTCACAACTTGAGAATTCTTAGTGGGTAAATAAGTAGTGACACGATGAGGTCTCTGTTCTACATATTTAATATCACTCATTACTCGACAAAACTCACTCGACTCCATCCTTAACACTGCGGCTTTATGATTCTCAAGTCCAATAGGTTCTTTGATATTAATAACCTCTTTGAATTCAGGTATAAGACTATTATAAAAAATATCAATCCAATTTGCTTCATCAATACCATTCACTACAGCAGATAACTCCTCAAACTCATTGATATAATCCTGAATTGAACCTATCTGCTTGATACCAAAGAGACATTTGCCCGGATCTTCCTCAAAAAAAGTACTAAAACGCTTCACCAACCATTGTTTGAACTGTATCCAATTGCCAAAACCACCATTCTCCAGAATATTATTAAACCAGTTAAGAGCAGGATCATCAAGACTCAAAGAGACTAATTCCAGTTTCTGAAAGTCATTATAGTGACCCATTCTGAAAAATCTTTCAGCTCGCGAAATCCAACTGAAAGGACGAATCCCTGTGAAGATCGACATCTCAATCTTACGTAACAACCCATCTTTATTCTCCATCACATGAGATGCATCCCGATTCAGCCCGGAAGTGCCTTCATATTCTGGATTAGACGCATAAAGGATCTTCGGACCTTGATCTGAAAAAGAATTTGTGATCGCTTTATCCTTGTTCAGATCTCTGTTAGAAATAGGCACCAGCTTAGAAAGAGTTTGTGAAATCTCTAACATGGTATGATCGAAACCTTCCAAACGACGATCAATCCGTGCAAAATGCTGATCGGAAGTTTTCGTATAAGCTGACATCATCTTCCAACTTTCTCAGGGCTCTGCCATTTCCGACGTAATCTCCGCGATCGTTCCCTCCATTTCACTCACCTCATCGTTCGTATCATCTATGGAACCCATTTGACGCGTAATCGGAGCCATGGCGGATGTTCGATCAGTCACCAACACCAGTTTGTTATGATCTTACACCCAAAACCTCTGTTAAACCCCTTAAAGACAATGAAGAAGGAGATATGAATGGTAGAGAAAACGTATTTCCGATTAGATGATATAAACGAAATACAAATGAGTTTCCAGAGCAGTAAATCTTCACTATATACTCTTTGAAACACTCAGATCTTCTCCTAGAGAAATATCTCTCAAATCTCTACAAAAAAACAACATGAACAACAAATGAGCATAAGCTCCTTATTTAATAAAACGTAAATGGTAAACCCTCTATTTCCCACAGTGTCTTCGCCTCTACTTCACTTCTTCAAACCCACTCTTTGACTCAGTGTCTTCTCCTGCTTCCTCTTCCTCACTATGTTTTTCCTCTGTTTCATCAATCTCCATTGTCTTCTATTGGAGATATCTTTGGAAGCAAGATGTATATCTTGCAGACCAACTATTATAGATTGTTAAGTCCGATTACAAAGTGAAGCCCGTGAAGCTCAAACCGACGAATATTCTAGAAATCCTAATGTGATAAGAATTAAGTTATTTATATATATATATATATATATATATATATATATATCATAAGATTTAGATAA
>OVAN01013485.1:0-12801 GCA_900406275.1 Anastatica hierochuntica
TAGGTGGATAGTCTTAGAGGCTAGAAACAACAACTTTTAATTAGTTAGATTATAGTATTGATTTTTTGATAAGTAACCCCTTAAATTATTTGTAACTTCTTTTAGTTAAAGACCGGTTATAAGTTATAAATTATTTGCTTCGACAAAGTCACCAACTCAACCTAATTCACGTCCTCGGGCAGACATTGGTTCAGTTTTTTTTTTTTTAACATCTTTCTTTTATTAATTAGAAACACTTGTTTGATCGGCATACAAACAATCTTCTAAACCGTATGGAATAAAATTATAACATATTGAAGAGATTTGGCGGAGAGGTTTTTTAGCAATCTGATCCGCTGCTTGATTTGAGAATCTTGTACCCAAGTAAACTCAATCTCATGGAAGCGTTCACGCCATACTTCGACTTCAAGTAGGAGATTATGAAGACCAAAATGCTTCTCTTCTATATTGACGAGCTTAACCAGTGTGCGATTATCACCTTCAAAAACACATCGTCTATATCCTCTAATCCACACTTGTTGTAAAGCTATAATCAATGCTTGAATCTCCAGCTCAAGAGAGGTGTTATAGTGTTTCCCTTTACTTGTACCAGCACAAATGAAGTTGCCTACTGCATTCCTGATTAACCAACCTGCTTTGGAACTACCTCTTATGTCTTGTGCCCCATCATAGTTACACTTGATAAATCCTGGTGATGGTTTTGTCCATTGTGACTTCATACGGTGGCTTATGGGTGGTCGTTGAAGAGCAACAGGTGGGGATGTACATTCTTCAGTGTCATGTGTTGCACTTTGCAAGTCTCTGTACCACATCCGGTGTTGCTGTTGATATACCAACATATTCCTACTTTTTCATAATCTCCACAAAATCCAGAAGGGAAGTGTTTTTTGAAAAGATGTAAGGAGCGTAGTATGATAGATGTCAATTAGGAGACTTAACTTGGTACTAAAATCCAGATTTGGATCTTGTAGTTGGGGTAATGAGATTGTAGATGCTCGCCAAATCTGTTGCGCGTGAGGACACATAAAGAACAAGTGATTCATATCTTCGTCATCAGCACAGCATCGTTTGCATTGAGTGTGATTCGTGATACCCTTGTACGCCAGAGTTGTCCCAATAGGAATAGCATTCGAGAGGCATCGCCACATGAAGTGCTTGAGTTTCGGTGCGATATCTAGTTTCCAGACAGCTGACTTAATTGCAGGGTTACCTGGAGGCGGAGTTAAGGCTGAGACTTGTGAATGTAGATGACCAGCAAGCCAGTGACCTGATTTGACGGTATAATCACCATCCTGCGTAAAGTGCCATCCAGAGACATCCTCCAGTTTCCTGGTTCAGTTTATTATCTTTATGCATTTGATGTTGATTAAGTTTAACCGAAGATGATGCGATGAGATCATAGGTAGACCTGGCATGAGATAGTATCATCCCTTTCTTGTGATTCCGTTCTATCGAGTGTTACAGAGTTTACAAAGAGTTTCGTAGACCTAAATTCTATCAGAGCGCAACAGCCGCATCCACAATCAGACTTACGTTTTCGTCTCAAAATTATCGAAGGCCATACGAAAGAGGCTCCTAACGTTGTCCTGTTTCGGCTCTCCTCAGCTACGAGGCCTTATGTCGAAGCAGATAATTTATAACTGTTGTTATATCCACGACGAAAACCAAAAAGAAACTAGTGGACGGACACTCGAGCTCTTTGTTGATGTTAGTTGGTCAAAATCAATAAGTAAATGCAGTACAGTGGAGCCACTCGTTGTTTGTTTTTTTTAACAAAAAAAGAAAAAGCAACTTAGTGTGGTTACGCATACAAGAACGTATGCTTTTGCATCTACACCACAACCCATTGGTGTTTCCTTCTTCTTTGTGTGGTTCTCTTTCCTTATCCCTACGACGCCACCATAAAACAATCTTTTCCCACATTCCTTCATTATATATCAAACAAAACATCAGGAGAGAAGAGAACAAGAGCAAAAAGGCATGTCTGAAACAGATAAGAAAAACCCGGAAGACGATTCATCAACCACGACTACTGCATGGCCTGACATCGAAGAAGAACTTGTGTTACCCGAGGTTTTACATAGCCAAGGCGTGAAGAAACTGCACATGAGCATTCAAACCGAGTGGGGCTACCTTCAGAAATCTGCTTGCCAAACAGCTGCAGGAAGAGCTTTGTGGAAACACGTCATTCACGATCCTCTAGCTCATTTGCTTGCTGGAGAGACACATTTGAGAAACCTACACACTAAGATTCAGAGTGACCTTGTCAACAATGCTCGTGAGGTCTCTGGTGTGATTCTAGCCATTCGAACTCTCTGGTTCGACACAAGAATTCAAGCTGCTCTAGATTCTTTCAACAATGATGTATCGCAGGTTGTTCTACTCGGTGCAGGTTTGGTTTTTCCCCTGATTTTAGACTTTTTAAACATTTTTTGGGTGAGATTGATTGCATGATATATGTGAAGCAAGAATTGAACATAGACTGGTGTAACTGAATTTTAGGAATGGATGCAAGATCATACAGACTAGAGTGCTTGACCAAAAGTAATGTATTCGAAGTGGATTTTCCGGATGTCTTGCAAACCAAAACAAGCCTCATTCAGGCTGCATTAAAATCAAGAGACGAGCTTAGGATGACTGCAAAATCACTAGTCAGAGTAGCGATTGATATCAGAGACGACGATTGGTTTGAAAAGCTTAAGAAATCAGGTTTCCTACCAGAGATTAACACTGTATGGGTTCTCGAAGGCATTCTCTATTACCTGTCTCATACAGAGGCAATGCAAATACTAAAGCTCATAGCTGACAAGTGTGCGCTAACCAGCACAGTTCTCTTGGCCGATTTCATGAATAAACCATCTGCTACGCTCCCCAACTCTGTGTTCCACTTTTACAGTGACTGGCCTGATCAGCTCCTACCACCTTTGGGATTCTCTCGTGTCAAGCTTTCACAGATTGGTGATCCAGATGCGAATTTCGGTCTGTTGCACGATCCACTGAATCTCTTCAACAAACTTCTTCGCCTGCCAAGGTCTTTGCAAAACCACCCAGATGATGGAACACCATGCTGCCGCCTGTATTTGGTCGAAGCTTCTGGCTCACCGACTCCAATAATTTCCACAGATAACCATGTGAACAAGTAAAGGTCAGGTGGCACTGCACTCTTTTGCAGAACAGATATATGAGTATTTTACACCAAAGAAATTATGTAGGAGTTGATTGATAATTTGATGTACAAACCATTGATATGAACAAATCACTATATCTTAAACTCTGAACACTCAAAAGTTCCAGTATTTGCCTCTCCTTGTAAACTGGAAGGAAGTAAATAAGCTTGTCATGGCTTAATCTTTCTTCTTTACTGTACCTCAACCGAATTCAAGTGACGGATGAAAGCTCAGCATCGAGCATATAATTATATTTATATAACGCGAGATGTCTCTCATTTCACCACTTATAACAATATATCGGTACCCCTAAACAGCCATAATGAGTTCAAACTGCTTCGATTCTGCCTCAGGAAGAAGAGAACAGACAAGTAGGCTTCATCTCAGATCTCAAGGCAGTCTTTGACACCCTTCTCAAATTTGTCAAGAAAAGAAATGACTTCTGTAACTGCACCCGCAATCTTTTCTCTGAAACCAAGTTTAAACAAAATGGACATGGCGCTGCTTTAATGACATAGAATATACAACTAAATATAAACTATATGCCCAGAGAGATAATCAGATGATCATGTTGATATAGTTTTTGAGTTTCTCAATCTTCACTAACCTATCAGAAGGAAGATTCATATCAATCCCATTTGTCAGCACGATGAGGGAACCAAAGGACCTACAATATATAAGAGCGGATTCAACAAACAATGCAACTAACAAAAGCATAATCTCCAATCATAGAGTAAAAACAATATCACAGCATTTGCATTACATTTCCCGCAGTTCAGTAGCCAAAATTATTGCAGAGAGAAGACGCATTTGGAGAATCTATCATAGCATTTCACACAAGCTAGCTCATGATAGATAATTTTTTTACCTAACAAGATCACTAAGTATATTCTCTGCTTCCAATTTGAGTGGATCCTTATCATCTAGTAATGAAGCAGCATTCTTCAGAACAAGCTTGAATGTGCAAACCTGAACAACAATCTTCATTAACAAAAAAAAGTCCAAATCTTATAATCAGATTCGGCAAAGATATAGAAAGCAAACCTCGACTCCGGTTTTAGACTGAAAATCCACAAGTGAAGTTCTCTCTTTGGGAACACAGTCTCTTGCAGAAGACCTTAACAGATTCCGAAGGTTCTCCAAATCTTTATCCGTAAAATCAGATTCTCTATTGAGCGAAAGATAAGCGGAGCGAAGTGATTCGCGCGAAGCATCAATCGGAGCCAATAAGAATCTCGACGACTTCTTTTTCTGATCTTTAAGCCACTCTTTAGGTCCTGCTGTTTCCAAATCGATGGATGATTCATTAGGGTTTTCATTTTCCTGTACAAAATCAAGGAATTTGAAGGGGAAAAAGATGAAACGAAGAGTAAGTTAAGCGTACAGATTCCGAGTGCGAAGGCGGAAGCGGGATCGGTTGGAGAGAGAAAGAGGAGAAGAGAGGCGGAGGAGAGAATAACGGCGTCTCGGCGAGAGAGAATACGGGGGAGATCGAAGGATTGAACGGAGGCGATTGGAGCTGAAGGTTTAGGGTGTGAAAAGAAGAAGGGTTGAGAAATGGGGATAAGACCAGCCATGGCTACTAAAGCTTTGTTTTGACAGTGAGAAGGAAACGAAGGTAAGGAGATGTGGGTATTTATAGGAGCGAGGGATTGCAGTTATTAGCTCAAGTTTTCTTAAAGCCGATATATAACTAATGAATTTCGTTTTCAAATTCTACTAATCTAGTTTATCATCGATTACTATTTAATAGAAATAATCTCGCTCTAGTTTTGTTCAACTAGTTCTTTTTTAGTCGACCAAACCTTAACTTGAAAGTACTAGCATCTCCAATAGTACTCTATTTTCTACTCTAAACTCTATATTTGATGCAAAATGAATTCTAATAGTACTATATATCTTACTCTAAAAATAGATAAATGAATAGCGATACTTCAAATATAGAGTAACACTATTCATTTCCTCTATTTTTAGAGTATAACTTTTTTATTTACAAACTAACCCTTTATTTTTATATGTTTACATTTTTACACAATAAAATAATATATATTATATATTTTCGCTTTTAAATTAATTATACTAACAAAAATTCATTATCAAATTAGTTAAAATTTTAAAATGCACTAATGAAATATATTAAATTAGAAATATACAATAACATGATAGATTCATAATTAGAAAAATACAATAACATGAACGCGATCTTAGTGCACCAATTGGAATTGGAAACGAAACTCCACCTCCGGAGGTTGAAATAGCGGAGGATGAAAGTATCCGATTCCAAGAATTCCTTTTTCGGTGTAGAAAAATCAAAGACAAAGAAGTCCACCTCACTAGGAAACGCGTTAATTGATTATTTGTGGGAGAAGTACACTAATGATGATATTAGCTAGACGATCATGTAAAAATAATCTATTTTTTATTTATGTGTTGTAATAAAATTTTAATTTTAAAATATATGTTTAATTTTAGTAATTTTGTAATCTTTGTAGATGATTATTGTAAAATAAAATAAAGGGGTCAAATTTAAATATTTTAAAGTTGTGGATTGTAAAATAAATTAAAAAAAAAAGAAAATGGAACATATTTGGAATATTACTTTTTTAGAGTAAAAAATAGAGTGAACCATTGGAGCAAACACATACTCTATTTTTAGAGTACTCTATATTTGAAGTAAAAAATAGAGTGAACCATTGGAGATGGTCTAAATTGGTCGTTTAATTGGGAAAAACAATATCAACAAAAATACATTCGCGAAATAGAGATCTAGTATGAGCCAGACAATTTGTCTTCACATTTAGTGACCATGGAATAAGATTCAGAGTGAAGTCTGAAAATAATAAATTTAATTTTTGAATTCTTCGAGCGTATAGAAAACTGACAATTCTTTTGGCTTCAGGATGAATAATGTAAACTCGTTGCAGTCCATCTTAAAAACTTGGCAAACGATCCTCCGTTCGGTGAGTATCCACATTGTCCAAATCAATGCTTCTATCTCTGCATGTAATGGTGAAAAACTCTGTTTATGGCGTCTCGCCCCAATAAGTATAGTCTTTTCTTGTTCGTCTAGTCACATCCAACCAAAACCATATGTAGGATCTTGGTCCTTCTATGCCCCGTCGATGGTACAATTTATATAATTCTTGTCCCTACCTATAGCCTGAAAGACTCCAATCATTACTAATTAGTTTTAGAAATACTTTTCTAACATGAAAAAAAAATTAGCTCTAAATTTAAATGGTATCTAATTTTGAATTTTGAATGGCCATGTAACAAATAAGGACACGATTCTTGGCGAATAACGAGGTTTCTCTAACCACTTCCTATATCGAAACATCACCAGAATCTCTCAAACTAACGATCGATATAACTTTTATGTGTACTAGGTAAATAGCCGCACGTTGTCGCGGACTATTTTTATTAACTATCGTATGTAATACATTATCAAAATACATATATGACATAAGTACATATAATTTAGTAAAAGTACAATAACTCCTAAATGTTTGTGTCATCTTCGATCTATATTATGCTTGTACTTTTTCATGGTGTCAAAACCATTTTTTATTCAAGTTGAAATGATAAATCTTCAAAATCTTTAACTAAGCCATTAGGCTGATGACAAAAAAAAATCTTCAAAATCTTTAACTATTTTTCTGAATTTTTAAAATCTAATTTATTAAATGTCGAGTTTAATACAAATTGAGAACTCTGGATTATCTCAAAAAGCATTATCGTATTTATGTGGAAATAATGATGTAAATAAAATATTAATCAATTATATTCTAAAATTTCCAATCAAATTAAAAAGTACAAATGAGTAGATGAAGTTGGAAAGACACCTCTGACTATTCTTAAATAAAATAAGAACCTCGACGACTTCTTCTGATCTTTAAGCCACTCTTTATGTCCTATTGTTTCCAAATCGGTGGATGATTCCTCAGTGTTTTCCTTTTTCTGTACAAAACCAAGGAATTTCAAGGAGAAAAAGATGAAACGAAGAGAAAGTTAAGCGTAAAGATTCCAAGTGAGAAGGCGGAAGCGGGATTGGTTGGAGAGAGAAATAGGAGAAAAGAGGCGGAGGAGAGAATAACGGCTTCTCGGCGATAGAGAATACGCGGGAGATCGAAGGATTGAACGGAGGAGACTGGAGCTGGAGGTTTAGAGTGTGAAGAGAAGAAGGATTGCAAAATGGGGGTAAGACCAGCCATGGGTACTAAAGCTTTGTTTTAACGGTGAGAAGAAAATGTAAGGAGATGTGGGTATTTATAGGAGTGAGGGATTGTAATTATTTGCTCGAGTTATTTTAAAGTTGATTTTTTTGTCTTGCAATAAATTTATTCAGGTGGCCCCAATGGACATTGCAAAGGAAGTAATTAGCTATAATTGATGGGTATTATAGGCCCAAAGCAAACTTAAAACAGTACGCGAAAGCAAATCTTCTCTAATAATAATGTAAATACTAAGCATTCATCCACATCTTTGCTCTATGTCTTGTTCACTCACTAGCCAAAAATACTTTCTTTTACCGGAAGTTTGACAAAATCATGAATCGCCACCGCGACTTTGCTCCACCCCCATGATTTTCCTCCTTTATCTTCATGTTTCCCTCAATTTAAGTGTTGATACGTTCCTATGCAGTTCAAGTCCTTCTTTGATGCAGATCCACCGACCACCCGCTTCCTCTTTCATCTATTTGATCTTCTCTCATTTTTCTTTAAGAGTGTATCGTGATTCCCTACTTGACAAACTAAAAAAATCCCTTTTTCAAGAAAACTTGCTTCAAATGGCAAATTCAAGGCCCGATTTTAAACTCTGGATAGAGCAAGTGAGATCTTTCTCCGGAAAAGAAACAAGAGGTTTGAGAAAAAAGAACGAATGCTTTGATAACCCAACCATACTAACTACACTAAACAAAAACCGAACTTAGTCGAAGATTAAACTTGAATATCATCGGGAAGTACACTAGATTCAAACCGGATACAACTCCCAAAAAAAGCTGGTCCGGCTACTCGTTGGCTGGAGCAACTTTTTCAGATCACAACTTTCACAAGAGAGAAAAATGAGAGAGTAGTCAATATACATTATCGTCGTGTATATGTTACTAACTAATGGCTAAGGCATTTCAAAGTCGATATATAATTTAATGAATATTTTGTTTTGAAATTCTACTAATCTAATTTAGCATCAATTATTATTTACTAGAAAATAATCTCGCTCGAATTTTGTTTAATTAGTTTTAGAAGTACTTTTCGAACGTGAAAAACTTTAGCTCTAAATTTAAATGGTATCTAACTTAGAATTTTGAACGACCATGTAACACATAAGAACATGGTTCCTTGTGACTAACGAGGTTTGTCTAACTACTTCCTAGTGTTGGTGTACCTCCTAGTGAGAAAACCTTGCCAGACTTGAGAAGTGTGAAGTCTAGGAGTGCATGATTGTGAAGTCTATAAGAAAAAAATTGTAAAGTTTAAAAGAAAATTTGTGAAGTCTTTGTGAAATCAAGAGTTGTTGGTCATTTATAATAGTCCATAAGATTATTATTGGGCCATAGGGTTAAGTTTATCCACATATATATCACTTAACCTAGTTGTTGTAGTAATACAAGAGATTAGAAATACAAAAGAGAGGAAGAGAGAAAATCAAGGTGATTTTTGTAGAGGAAAAAAACAACACATTTAGGGTTTTGTTTTAACAACGGTTAGAGGAGAAAACGTGCTCCAATCAGGCCAAAATTTCAATGGAGCTTCGTGACTCATTGTTCTTGAGATTCAACAGTTAGATCTTCGTTTCAATGATTGGTTTAAGAAAAATTTGGGTTTTAGTGGAGTTGGTCCCTACAGTATTTTCAGCAGAGTTGTCTTTGATTTTGGGAAATCCAACGGTGAGTTCTTCTCGGTTTGAGCTGAAGTTTTTCGGAGGTGTTCTTGACTTCTTCATTTAAGATTTTTATTGTGGATATCTTGTTTGGTAGTCAGAATCTTAGTCAATCTAGGGTCGTTTGGGACTGCATATTTAGAAGCTTGTGTTACTTTCTCTTGTTGAGGTTTTTTTTTGTAGAGATTGCTCTTTGGGGCCTTAGTCTTTGCTTGTGTGCGGTGGAGATTGCTCTTTGGAGCATTAGTGTCATTGGAAGACGTGGTTGTAACTCATACTCTTAGTGAATTTTTTAGTGGATTATGGTCCCATGGTTTTTTTACTCTTAACACCGAGAGGGTTTTCCCTGTAAAATAAGTTCATTTTCCGCATTGATTAGTTTGTTATCATTGTTGATATATTTTCTCATAGATTCACACAAGTATGAGAAATTCTTTATTCCGTTGTGCCTTTGATCGCGTATCGATTCCCAAAAGAGTGGTAACAGAGCTTCATATTGGATTCTATCTAGTTTATGATAGCCTTTGGATTAGTAGTTCTTGTGTAAAAGAAGAAAATATGGACAACTTGAATGGTGTTAATTATCGTCTATGGAAAAACAAGATGGAAGATTTATAGTGTGTATATATATATAAGTAATGATTTAGAAATAAAATTATGATTGATTATTTATAGTGTATATATATATATATAAATAAATAATATTTTGGATATATAATTATTTTTTTAGTATTCCGAGTACTAAAAGGTTTCCGGTTTGGATTCGGTTCTGGTTCTTTCGGGTATTGAGGTTAAGATCTATTCAGGTACTTAAAAGGTTCGGGTTCGGGTCTACTTTTTCGATTCGGGTTCGATTCGATTATTCAGATTTGATATTATGCCCATACCTAGTTCAGTCTAACTCAATACTGGTTTTGTATTTCCCGCTTCAGGTAACTGGGTTGAATTATTAAGCACAAACAAACCACCTTTTAATGTTCTCATCAAAACCAATCAATTATTTTTGCAGAACTTTACTTTACCATCTCCGCATTCATGAGTATATCCTAACCTGTTAAGAGCTCCAGTTGATATAAGATTCCTCCCGAGACTAAGGACATCTCTCACATTCTGCAGACGCCTAATAATTCTTTTATTAGTGTTCAGTTCTATTGAACCATAACTCTCTGATTCAGCTGTGTGGTCATCACCTAGAAAAATAGTTGTGGTTCCTTGTTCATTGAACTCTAAAAATAATTCCCTTGTGGAAGTCATATGAAACATGCAACATGAGTCTATGATCCAGTTATCTTTTGATTTCTACTCATTCATACTCAAAGCTTATGAGAAAACTAACCTCTTCGTTATAACCCATGCGTCCTCTTAATTTTCACTTTCTAGCTTATGTTTTCTTACATAACTATCTTTTTCAAGATGGCCTTCTTTGTTATAAAATCTAAAGACAGTATATACTTTGTAGGAGATCTGTTTCAATTCTTTTTCGTTTATGTTTTGGACCACCAATACTAGAATTGTTCCTATCAATGGTGTATAGACTTGGAGCCATTCCCTTATCCAACTTGATTGCTTGTGCAACCTCTCTTTCACTTGACCTCGTAGCGGGTATCACCTTTTCCAAAGACAAATTATCCTTACCATACTTTATGGTGTATTCGAGTTGATCATACCTTCCAGGAATATGCTCAAGAAAAGAACTGCTCGGACTTCATCAAAAACATTCACGTTCAAACTACTCATCTCAGCCACAATCTTGAGTTGTCCACATTCACGTCAATAGATTTAGATGGATCTGGTCAGAAAGTGTAGAACTATGATTGCACGAACATTCTATTTGGTAACGTCTTTGATAGATACAATCGATCTATCATTGACCATACAGATGCATCAATTTCGCACATCTTTATATTTCTAAGAACATGATCTCCCACATTTAACATGATCAAGTTTTTTTTGAAACGACCCGGTTTTCTTTAACTCGGTTCAGTAACTATTTAATCTTAAACCAGTTTCCTAAACCAAACCAAGTCTTAAACCTACCTATTTAATTCATTTTAACCCTAATCCTAAACTAATTATTTTCCATTCTTTTCTTTTGGCGTCGTCATCATCAGAGAGAAAATCCAGAGATAATTTTCGAGTCATTGAGCAAGAGAGAAGAGAGGAAACGAGAAAGAAGAAGAAGCTTCTGCAGTCTTGCAGAAAACAAATTCGAGATGTCATGGGAGAATAGATGATCGGCCGATTAAATCATTTCGGATGGATCTCAAATTTCTACAGCAAGTAAAAGACCCTTAAATAGAATTCTCCAATTTGTAACACTTTTTCATTGAGTATTGAATGAGATATGATCGATTTACTGAGAGGCATCTGTGCAGTCCGAATCCGAGACCAATCGGTGTTTGAATGGAGATTCTGAGAGAAATTGGAGTCCGATCGGAGCATACTCTGTGGCTATGGATTTAGGACGTCCATGCCTTCATTCTGACCGTCCGGGTCGTCAAGTGAACGGTTAGTTTGTGAGTTATAGCTTCGTCTTTTTCGACTTTGAATCTGTCGGATTTCCAGAAATCGTTGGTTAGATTGTATTTCAGTTTTGTTTGGGTTAAAGGTTGGTTTTGAAGCTGGTTCTTTGTGGGATCAATGTAGGGACTCGTATGAATCCATCGGAAAAAGAAACACCGATTTTGGGTTTATATGAGCGGAGAAGCGCGTCCTAGAAGTTGGTGCAGAAAAGTTGTTCGCGTCAAAAAGGAGCTAAGGAGCTTCAAGTCAAGGTTCCAGAGAGCTGCAGAAGACCAGAAACCAGAAACGTTCCCGAGAACATGATTTTACTCGGTAAGTAAAATCACCGTTTTGCCCCTGGCTCGGGTTTCCTTTTTAGGAAACTTCCAAGTATGGCAGGTTTCCATATTTGGAAAGTTTCATTTTTGGGAAAGTTTCCTCTTCGAACAGGTTTCCATTTATGCCAGGTTTTCATAAATGGAAAGTTTCAATTTTTAGCAGGTTCCCGTTTAAAGTCTAATTCGGGTTCTTGTTCCAGGTTCTTTTTTTGAAGGAAGATCAGCGTGGGATAAGAAGGATGATGCATGATATCTGTGGGGTAAAGCTCATAAGGAGGATCATCAATTAGACATTTCATAGGTGTATCTACCATGTGACTAAGGTGAGAAGCTACCGCGTAAATCCCCCACTTTCTTTCCGCTTAGCTTGCTTCCTCGTTAGGCTAGCACCGAAACATGATTGAGTCTCTATAGATCGAGTCTGATTGGGTCTTGCGTGAATTGATTTCTTTCGTGTTAAATTGGAATTAGTTTTAATAGATTATATCACCATTTATTGTTTCGCATGATGATTGTAGTGTGTGACATAGTTATAAAGTGTGATGATAGTAGAATAAGACTTGACATGGGGTACAGATGAAGAATCTCTGTATTCTCGGAGTCGTGTGTGCGTAGGGTGCGGGCATTAAGTCAATCGGTGTCCGTAGCCCTGAGATCGATAAAGCGTCCACTGGGCGGTGTGTATAGGCACTTAGCCTATGTTGTGTAAGCCTCTTCGGGGGGTGCCGACAGTCACTGAAGCTGTTTAGGACCAATTCTGTATTTTCTTTGGGTGCTTTAGGTGTAATGTTTGTTGTATATTTCTAAGACTAGTTTGGCGGTGTTGATTTGCTAAGTCGGGTCTGCAGGCTTGCTTGTTCTAGCAATTGATGTATTCGTATTTTATCGGTTTTTACTACGGTTTTCATTCGAGA
>OVAN01013486.1:0-12801 GCA_900406275.1 Anastatica hierochuntica
TATATATATATATATATAAGGGAAGCGTTATAAGGGAGTACAAATAGTTTAAGTTCATCTGTTAGGGAAAAGATTCAGTTAGCGATTTTTCGGGAGGGCGATTCTTGATTGTTTTCGGTTCTGTTTCCTGTGGCGGCACCGCCTCTGTTTGGGCATCTCCGGTGGGCTCATGGCGGCGATTGATGTTGCTGTTCCTGCGGTCATTTCGTCGATCAGCGGTGGATCTCCAATTGGTGAGGTTTCTTAATCTTGGGCTGCGGTGGATGGATCTGGCTCTGGTTTAGGTCCTCTCCGAAAGCACACTCTTTTAGCTGGTGATGATGGGAGTTTTGAAGTTCTGGATGAGATTTTGGAGGATCCAAAAAAACTCTGTAAAAATTTTCTAGTTGGTTAGTTTCTCGATTCGGCGCCACATGTGGCAAAGGTTCATGTGATTGTCAACAAAATCTGGAGATATGGAGACAAATCGACAAAGACTGATGTTCATGTTCTCAATCCAACGACGATGAAGTTTTGGATTGAGCATGCATCAATTCGTAGAAAGGTATTGCAGCTTCTTGCAGGACCAACCAACCGATTTTAGGGGAATATCCATCGAGAGGCTTCAATCATTGATTGGTTTCGGGGTTTCAGAGGCAGTTCATAATCAATTGTTTTCGATGCCTGCAGACAAATCTCCGGGTTCTGATGGGTACACGAGGGAGTTTTATCAAGCAGCTTGGCCACTAGTAAGAGTTGATTTTGTTTCTGCAATACAATCTTTCTTCATGCATGGGTACTTGCCAAAGGGGGTAAATTCCACCATCTTAGCTCTTATACCTAAGAGAGTGGGTGCTTTGGATATGAAGGACTTCCGTCTCATTTCGTGCTGTAACATTCTATGTAAGGTTAATTCTAAGGTGATTGTGAATAGACTCAAGGCGGTTTTACCGGATTTCATTGCTCTGAACTAGTCGACATGTTAAGGATCGACTTCTATTGGAAAACTTGCTCTTGGCAACAAAGATAGTACAAGATTATCATAGAGTGGGTATCTCTCCTAGATGCACTATGAAGATTGATATATTGAAGGCTTTTGACACAGTTCAATGGGTTTTCTTGGAGAATGTTTTGCAGGCTATGTATTTTTCGGTGATTTTCATTCGTTGGATTCTGATCTGTATTACGATGGCTTTATTTTCTGTTCAGATAAATGGTGAGTTGGCTGGGTTTTTTACGAGTAAAAGAGGGCTCCGGCAGGGTTGTGCTCTTTTTCCATACCTCTTCGTAATCTCCATGAACGTTCTCTCGACCATGCTTGATAGGTCGGCGGCGAAAGGGCTGCTGGTGCATCATTCCAAGTGTAGTGTTCTCAACATAACACACTTGTGTTTTGCAGATGACATAATGGTTTTCTCTAATGGTTCTTTGCAATCAATAGAGGATATAATTGGTGTCTTAAATGACTTTGCGAGTTGCTCAGGTTGGGAGATGAACCTCCAGAAATCAAAATATTTATTTTGTTGGTGTCTCAGATGATGTTTAAAATGTACTGCTACAAAGGTTTAATCTTGCGCTGGATGAGCTTCCAATGCGGTATTTGGGTCTTCCTCTAACGACAAGGAAAATGAGTTCAATGGACTATGCACCTCTCATTGAGAAAATTATAGGGAAGTTTACCTCTTGGTCGACTCGTTTGCTCTCTTTTGTGGGTTGATTACAATTTTTGAAGTCGGTTATATCGAGTCTCACACAATTTTTGTGTTCTGCTTTTCGCCTACCTCGTCGTTGTCTACGAGAGATAGACAGCTTATGTTCGGTGTTCTTTTGGTCTGGTGCGGAGATGAGTACACGAAAGTCAAAAGTTGCATGGGAGGATATTTGTTGTTTGAAGGAAGAGGGTGGTCTTGGGGTTAGACCGCTAGTAGAGGTGAATATAGTGTTTGGCCTACGCTTAGTTTGGCGGATTCTTTCATCCACTAACTCACTTTGTGTTAATTGGGTAAAGATTCATCTCATTCGTCAAGGTATGTTTTGGAAAGATTCTGATAGATAGGGGTCCTGGATGTGGCGGAAGTTGTTGAAGCTAAGGGAGTTGGCATCTAGTTTTGTTCGAGTGGTGGTTGGTAATGGTCAGCTGGCTTCATTTTGGTTTGACTCCTGGTCTCCGCTTGGTCGTCTTATCGATGTTGCTGGCTTTCGGGGATTTCGCGGTTTGGGTATACCGAAAACAACAACAATTGCAAAGGTTGCGGCTACAGGTTGGATTTTTCGCAGGCAACGTACGAAGGTGCTAAGGCTCCTTGTTGAGGCGTTGCAGGCTGTCGAACTTCTGCCGGACTCTGCTGGGACAGATTCCTATGAATGGCAGGTAGATATTGGACAGTTCAGACCATGTTTTTCGTCTAAGAAGACATGGCTTCAACTTCGCTTGTTGCGGCCGCATATTTAATGGCCTTTGCTCGTTTGGTTCAGGTTTCACACTCTGAAACATGCTTTCATTGTTTGGCTAAGTTTTAAAGATCGTTTAGCGACAGCAATTCAGATGGCTCAATGGAGTGCGGGCCTCTCAACCGTTTGTGTTCTCTGTGCCCATTCTTATGTGGACTATGACCATTTATTTTTTGATTGTGCTTTCTCACAGCAAGCATGGAATTGCTTAGCAAGGGGGCTGATGGGTACTCACTACACTTATGTTTGGGCTGAGTTGGTGGCTTATTTGTTATCTCCTATCCCCACTCGGAAAGATCTGTTGGTGCATCTAGCCTTTCATAGTACTGTCTATCACCTTTGGTTGCTTCGGAACAGAGTTCGCCATGGAGATCAAAGAGTCCGAACGACGGTTATTTCTCAGCAAGTTCATAAAGACATTCGTGCAAAGCCCCTAGCTATACGCGATATGGGGAATGAAGATTTATTGGTCTTATGGTTTAATACTCGAGTTTGGTATTCATTGATTCTTTAAATTATGTAATTTTGAACTCGTAGCACTTGATGTGCAAAGGTTTTGTTGGAATAAATTTTACATTACAAAAAAGAAAAAAAAATAGTTTGAGTACATTTTGTGTATGCAAAGAGAGGTTGACGAATCCACATGCATGCACCGCCTCTCTCAGCATGGCTCGGGTCCTCCTCCTCATATACCGTAACTTTCCAAGTTTGCATATCATATGATCGGGATATGCGATCGTAATCTCAAGTTTCAACGTGGTTATATCCTAGGATTTAGAATCTCGAACACCGCCACACTACGAGATATTCAATGAATTAAGGAAAGATATCATTCTTACCTCCACGCATTCGATCTTTTCTTAATCTGTTCGTGTTTACTCAAGTTTCTAAAAATCGTCTACTTGTTCTTTTAATCGCAATTTTCTAGTCGAATTTTCGCGGTCCTACATTCTTAATTCATGAAATCCGCTTCCTGATAATCGCTTCAATCGGTTGCTAATTGCAAAAAGTTTTATAATGATTTTCACTCAGTTTTAACATCAAAGACAATTTCTTCGAACGTTTTTAAACGCTTTCGCGAAGATCATCAGGAGAGTTTCGCGAAATGTATCTCTAAAAGATCTCAATGATCTAAGAACTTATGTGGAAACAGTTTATGGTGATGCCTGCAGAAGCTTAAACATGGTTCAACAAACATTACATAGCGATTTCATAGAACGCCTTTTTTAGCGATTTATGCAAATTCTTTAGTCTCGTGTTTATAATACTATTGAACCATACTGATTCTCGTATACTTTATTTGTGAATAGGAAAAATGGCAAAGGAAGCTAAAAATGTGATCATCGATGGCGCTAATGGAGGTGCAAATGATGGGGTGGAAAAAATCGATGAGTTGACGCCCCTAAATGGGAGTGGTCAGCCATTTGGATCATCTACATTTGAAGTCTCGTGTGTCCCTAGCGTTATACGCACATGACTTTCGCCGTATACATGATCATCGGTGGCTTTGATGGAGGGTGGAAATGATGGAATGTACAAAAAAATGAGTTGACACCCTGAAATGAGAGTGGTCTACCTTTTGGATCATAAGATCTAAAGTTTTGAATGTACCTCGCACTATAGGCATATTACCTATGTCGTTCAAGTATGATGGGTCCAATTTTAAGACGTGGCATAAGATGCATTTCTTTCTAGCCACCTTAAAATTGGGAAAACACGTCACAAAGAGCAGGTCAATGGTGCCTCTTCATTGTACAAACTCACGAGCTGTGGCCAATGTTCAAGTTTGGGATCGTGGAGACTTTATGTGCGAAGACTATTTTCAAAGCCATCTGGTGGACATTGTTCAAGGTGTACTGTGAAGTCAAAACATGCAAGAAACTCAGAGATACCTTGGAAAAGTACATTTTTTAATTCAGACTATGAAAAGTACGCCAAAAAGTAGTTTCTTGACTTTAAGATGAGGGGCTCAAGGCTCATTATGGAGCAAGTCCATCAGCTAAAAAAGTATAGCTCAAGAGATAGTTGATGAAGGAATGAAGATATGTGAGACATACATAGTGAATTGCTTCATTGAGAAGCTACCGCCAAACTGGGTTTATTTCAAAAACTGTCTTGACCATTAGCAAAAGGTTTTTGCTATGTAAAACTTAATATCCATGTTCTAAAATGAGTTAATACATCGCAATACTGATGGTTTATATTTTGTTGCATAGTTAATATCATTTAGTATATATTTTCATTTAATTTAGGTTGTAAGTATTTCATTTTAGTGTCAAATTCCACCTAGTTTAGGAGTTTAGTCTAGATTAGGATTATTTGCATTTTGTATTACATTTATTTGCATTTGTAGGAATGGACATTTGATGGAGAAATAAGAATCAAGAGGAGCTAAAGAATCGAAGAAAAGAGGACATTCAAAGAAGAAAATGAAGAAGAAATGGAATTTAGCCGACCATGGACCCTAGAAGCAAGGAGGGGTTGATGGTGGCTTAAATGAGCCAAACTCTCAGGCCATTTAACCCACCATCAACCCTGGATCGATGGTAGCTCAACAGGAGGGTCGATGGTAACGCAAAATGTCCTTGCTCTGGCCATTTAGCTCACCATCGACCCGTCGATGGTGAGGGAATTCCGACCCTAAGCACTTTATTCTCCTATAAATACTCCCATAAACCTAAATATACAATCTTGGATCACCTTAGACAAATTTCTTTAAGTGTATTTCGATTTTTATGCTTTCTTCTTGGTCTTGAGATTATTTCTAAGATCAAGAGTCTCTCTTTGTTAATTTTACTCTTGAATCTTAAATCCATCTATTATGATTATGTCTTCTATCTTCTTCTATTTTTTTATTTCGATAATCATGTGCGAGTAGTCTACATGATGGATCTTGGGTGTTTGAGATTTGACTAGTTAGGGTTGTAATCATTGTGTTAGATATTGTTAATCTTAGGTTTCCAAAGACTAAGAGAGCTTAATGCTAGATTTTAGAGAAGCTAACTAAAATTTAGATCAATATGAATTTTACGCACGAAAGATGTTTGATAAAATGTATAGGAGAACTCAATTCTTTCTAAGTCAAATTTGGCCAATGAAAGAGAATTTCTAGGTTGATTAGTGATTATATAGACTCAATCTCAATGATTTCTAATTATTCATTAATTGCAACAAGCGAAAGAGTAGCGGTTATATCATTTAGAAAATGGTTTTCTATCACGAAAATGGACTAAACAACAATTTTCTTTGGTCTCTGATTTGATCTCAATAACTTGATCTTACACCACTATTACCATCTTATAAGGATAATATATTACAATCACCCTTCGTATGTCTTCTTTAATTAGTTTTGTTCTCAAAATCGCAATTTAGTTTATGTTTGCTTTTTTTTGGGTTAAATTTACTTACTCGTTTCATTTTAGTTTGCTTTATTTGAATGTTATTTAGTAATGTCTTAGAAAAACCAAAAATCAATCTTGATTTGCTTAGATTAATTGAAAGTGTGTATTATCAAATTTTTATTTTCTAGTTGATTGCTTCCTTGGATTCGACCCCTAAGTATTATGATGTCATATATATGCACTTTTTGGTTTATGTGATTCTTAGGAATATGGGTTATAAACTGTAAAGTTTAATTGAGTGTTAAACAATCACGCGGCAAATTTTTGGCTTTGGTTCCGGGGAAGCACGGTTTCTAGTTATAGATTATCATTGAGAGTCCTTTTCTTTGAGACTGAACTTTTATTTTAAAAATATCTATTAAATCTCTTTGTTTTTGTGTTTCTTACTTTGCTTGCAAGATAATGGATCTACAAAATCAAGGAGAAATGCACGATCAAGAGACTATAGGAGATTTTCACACTCCACTCACGAGTCAAACAAGGATGGACATAAGGGCACCACCATGTGATTTGCCTCACTTTTAGATCAAATCTAATCTTATCAACATGGTGAATAATGCTAAGTACTTTGGAACGAATATGGAAAATTTTATAGAGCATCTTGACAACTTTGAAAGATTGTGTGAGACGGCTAAGATGCAAGGAATCCCGAACGAATATGTGAAGCTTTCTCTCTTTTTTATTCTCTTTAGGAGATCGAGCTTCACAATTGGAAAAGACTGTGGTGAGTTCTTCGGTAACCAAATGGGAAGAATGTAAGAGGAGATTTCTCGGGAAGTTTTACTCACATAAAAAGACAAATAATTTTTGAAACAACATTGATAACTTTGAGAAAGGACGAGAAGAAACACTTGGAGAAACCCCTTTGTATAACTCCTTTTATTACATTGCCTTAGACTCTTTTAGAATCAATATAAAAACTTCTTGAGAGCACACACTTTAGCCTGATGATCTCTCATTTTAAAATCCTCTAGTTGCAACATGTACAACTCTTAATCAAGGTTCCCATGTAAGAGATTCGTCTTCACTTCCATATGTTTAAGCTCCAGATCCATATTGACCACTATTGACAGCATCATTGGAACTAACACGTGTTTTACTACTAAAGAAAAGACTTCTTGATAATCTATCCCTTCTCCTTGTGTGAATATTCTGGCTATCAGCCTTGCTTTGTATATCAGAAATTCATAGTATTTCATCCTTGGCTTCAATTTATAAATCCATTCCAGCTTATTAATTTCCAATCTTAAGGCTTTCTCACTTGTCTCAAGTGTGATTTTTGCCTAGTGAATCCATCTCTCCAACATAACATCATTCAACTATTCCCACTGTGGATTTCTCTTACATTCTCATAGTCTTCACGTTCTTTTAGAGCCAAACCATTCCAGCAGTAACCAGTGCAAAAGTACAAACGTTCTCATCCTCTTCATCAGCATTTCTAACATGGGGATGAATGTTCTATCTTTCTACACAATACCTTGCAAGTTGATAGTTAACAAGAATGTATGTGGCAACATCTTCTTCACCACCTTGAGCTTTAGCGTTTTTCTCAAATACTTGAGTTTCAAAAACTCCACATTTTCTAGGCTATATGACGAGACTTCACCTGAAACTACAAAAACTTTGAACATGAAGGTTTACATGCAAGGAAATCAAAAAGATAATTGACAATATTTCATATGAAACACTTACATTCAAACCACTCATCTCAATAAGTATTTTTAAGAGCTCATCAAGTTCACGTCTATAAATTTTGACGTATCAGACTTTTTTTTGACAAGAATGTGAATTTCATTAGAGTAATGAGCTGATTTTTAATATTACATACAAAATAATCATGCTACCTTGGATCCATCATGCCTCAAAAAAAAAAAACATGAGAAGCCAATAACAGAGAGTGTGAATTGGTAGATTACTCATGAGTTAGCCACAATTCCATAAGCTTGTTGTGGTTCTTCCTTCTTAAACGAGCAAGTATCGAGTCTTTGATAAGCCGATCCGTGAATCTAATTCTGGTCGCGAGTAGAGTGCTTACATTGTTGTGAAGTCTTGCGTTTCGTGTCAGATTCCATAAACCACAGCTCTAGAAACCAGGCATCGCAGCGTGATCAAAGGCCCTTTACGGTATCTCAACCATTCGCAGAACGCAGACCAGTTGTGGAAGGTGCACAAGTGCTCCCCAAGGCGATTTAACGCCCATAACCAGACTTCTTGGCTCACCTCGCACCGTAGCATTAGAGGTCTCTTGACTCTTCAAATGCATCGCAAAGACAGCATGTTGTAGGCATGTTCATTCCCCATCCATAAAGCCTTATCCTTGTTGGTAACTTGTCTAGATGAGCTAACCAACGTAAGAACGCATGCTTAGGCGTTGCGCCCTTAAACCAAATATTCTCAGCCCACTGTTGAAGCTCTTCATGAGGGCGTATAGCTTCCCATGTCTTCTTGGATGAGAAAGATGAACATTGAACACCATCAATAACCCATTCATAAGTGTCATTTGCAGAAGAAGCAGTTGGGAGATTGATTGATGTCAGGTAAATGTAAAGAGATTCAATCGCCATTGATCTAGCTCCTCTCAAACGCCTACCAGATGGAGAACAAGCACCTGCAACAGAGATATCCCTTGGAAGACCTATTTCACGAGGGCCTTGAGGACCAAACAAAGAAATCAAAGGTCCCAAGGGTGTCTAATAGTCGTACCAGAAGCTTAGAAGCTCTCCATTACCCAGATTTCCGCGAATAAAACGAGCTGCTAGAGGTCTTATAGAAAGCAGCGACCTCCAGGTCCAAGAAGTGTGCTTAGATTCATCGATTGACCAAAAAGATTCGTCTTTCATTCTTTTACTTTTTATCCACTGCACCCAAAGTGAGTTGCCTCCTTTAAACAACATTCAAATCAATCTTAAGCAAAGAGTTTTGTTCCAGACTTGGAAGTTTCGAAGTCCCAATCCTCTCTCCTTTTTTGACAAGTTGACCATTTCCAAGCCACTTTCGGAATCGATTTGTCACTTATATTCCTATTCTAGAGAAACCGAGAGCAGAGGGTTTGAATGTCTCTTATGAAACCCTTTGGCAAAATAAATGCGGACAACCATAAGTTTACAATACTGTAGATGACCGAGGAGATAAGTTGGTGTCTCCCTGCGAAAGATAAAGCTCTAGCTGACCAGGACATCTTTGATGATATACTGTCAATAAGCGGTTTGTACTCTGATCTCCAAAGCCGAGAATAGGATATGTTTGACGATTATTCCATATGCTTAAGTTTTTCTTCTCTTATGTTTATAATTTGCAAAAGAATTTTCTTTTATTAATAAGATGACTAGTTTCAGTGTTAAAAAAAAAAATCTGATCTCCAAAGCCGTCTGTGAATAAGAGGAAAACTAAGATACCTGAGTGGTAGAGAGGCGAAGTTGAAACCCAAGGAACCAATATCATCCATCTCCAATTGACTCAGACCAGTAGTTATTAAATCAGTCTTGTTCATGTTTATTTTCAAACCTGACCAGCCTTGGAATTAATTTAAAACCTCCAAGGTATTAAGCAGTGAAGCTTTTGAGCCATCAAAGAAAACCAGAATATCATCCGCAAACGCAAGATGGGACACTAGAGGATAAGAGGCATTAGGGTGGAAGCCGATTGATCCGCACGTGCATTAGACTTGAATGAGTAAAATTGTGGTTGTAGGAAGGTATGAGACTTTGACATATACATCCTGTCCAATGATGACCACATAGCCGAAACAATCTCGTAGTGATTGATCTACCTTAGAACTTGATACCCAATTTTCAGGATTATTAGCTTCTTGGCTCTCTCATCCTTTTCCAGCTTTTATGGATCATGAAAAGTCTTCGTTACTATCTCTGACAGCGGATCTTAACAATCGTCATGTTGTTTTCCTTTGTCTTTTTTCACCGAAACCACCATCTTCAGTTTCTTGTCTGTAAAAATCTGCTTGAAACCTTGTACCCCCGAAGTACACCATCATTCAGATCTTCCATAATCGAAAGTCTCTGGTTTCGTCGAAGCGTTCCACATTGGCTTGAGTAGTTGTCGTTATCGATATCTTCGATTGTGCTTCGATACAACTTGCTACCAAAAATCTGTAGCCAATGTAAAAACTACGAGTTGTTTGATTTTAGCTCACAATCACTCGCGACCCTTGTCTGTAAAGTAAGAACAAAGAAATACAAAAGATCACACACAAGATGTTTACCCCGAGTTTACCCACAAAGATGGGAAAGCTATGTCTCAGGGGACAAAAATTAATCCATCAATATTAGCTTAAGAACATAAGAATCTCTCTACAAACCAGAGGTGTCTCAAAGAAGAATATATTTGAACCAATCTCAATCTCTTCCTATGCGTAACAACTTATTAAACTGGTAACACCTAAGTGAATTTAACCGATTTTTACAATTAAACCAACTCTCTAAGTCACCGCATCACCTTACGTGGTTACGCTAAACCAAGAGACTTCTTCTAATTGTTGGACCAGGCTAAATCACATATAACACCTATGTAGAAGAAGAACCATTAGTTGGTGACTCATTATATTCACCAACTGTTGATTGTACTTCATTATATTTCTCCAAGATTGAGGAGCCCGAAGAAAATCAGATGGATCAAAATGATAAGATCGATTTTTAAGCTTGTATAAACATCAATAATGCATAAAAGAATCACTTCTAGTACCCATTGGGGATTGTATCCATATGGAGTCAAACAACCTACACACTAAACTATATTTTCTTTTTTTGCTTAAACTAAATTAACGAGCTACAAAAATGTCCAAAACTGTAAATAAATGAGGAGTTAGATATCAATAGCAAAAATTAAATTTACAACTTGAAAGTGTGTTTGCACTTGCTTATTGAATCAACTTACAAGAAATAAGAAACTGCAATGTCAATAAGCAACACCAACTCAAAACCACAGAAACAAACTTTGAAGTTGGAAAGTTTATGTTAGGATAATAAAGATCATGAAGTTAGATAATTGATTAAAGAATATTAATTACTGATCAATGATGCTTAAACACATAATAGAAATCATTCAATGGCAATAATCGATTAAAGTAAACTAACCTATTCTCATGACAATCATCTATTCACTAATCACTTAATATAACTAATCTTCTATGATAATTAACAAATAATCATTTAAAAATCGTTTAAATAACCAACAATTCATCTTAATTAACTATTTCCATATATCCCAAGACAACACACCACCATACAAGCACCATCCAAAGAAAAGAGAAATATGCCAACCAAACAACCTAAACTGAGCCAATTACAAAAAAATTTAAAGATGCAAGTCGAAACATGAAACTATAAAAGCTTCGGAGGACACGACATAAAGACTCTGAAGGGACCTTAGTCAACAAGCTGATGGATAAGACCAAGGTCACAACTCCTAGAGACGGCAATGGCCTAGCCTGAGTCGACCCAAGTTAGTGACTCACTCAAAATGTCACGTCGAGAGCGTAGTTCGGTGCCGGTTTGTGCCACCTCGTGTTTCTTTAGTCGCCTCCAACTTTTACTCTTATTCTACCATCTATATAAAATATTTTACTCCCTTAGCTTCCTTAGTCATCTCAAATATTCGAATGACCAGATCATCTTCGAGAAACTTAAAGTAAGTTTTTATTTTCATTTTGTACTACTTAGTAAAACTGTTGGGTTTTTCGTAGTTATACTCAGAATAAGAAGAAAGATTTGCAAAAAGAAAAAGATCCCAAAAACCGTAAATCAAACCCCAAAAAGAGGAGGAACAAATCCAGAAAAACACAAAAATGAAGAAATTGGAGAATAAGAAGTCGAACAAGTAAAAAAAAAACGAAGAACCCTAGATCTACTAGAGCGAAGGAGAAGAAGACGAAGAAGGAGATGATGATGATGAACTCAAAAACGCAAGAACCCTAGATCGCAGATCCAAAATCAAAAAAGGATCCGAAATTCTAAATCGCAAGGAGAAGACAAAGAAGAAGAAGATGATGAATCTAGAAACTGATTCTCCTGAAGATACTAAATCGATGATAAGAAGGACAAGGAAGAGAAGATGAATGAGAAGAGAAGGAGAAAAAAAAAGAAAAAGAAACGTATGAGAAGAAGGAAAAAGATGGTTTAGGTTAAATATATTATTAATAACGGTAAATCAGTACTTTTGCATTTTTTGAAATTAAAATATTTAATAATAAAATTCTGTTTTTATATAGGAAGAATTTGAGACTCTCTTTTAATAAAGGGGAGTATTTGAGCAATTGATCCTTAGGACGGGGTGTTTTTCCCAATTTCGACTAGTGGAGCGTTAGAAAAATTGTTATCTAAGTTTCAAGTGTTTGAGGTTATAAATCGAACCTAACTCAGAATTTTTTATAGTAGATTTACTCCGAGAGAAAGAGTCACACTTCATTCAAACCATCTGACCATAAACTCAAGGTGAATCCCAGTTTTAAATATTGGATTGTTTATGCGATTAGCTTCTCCAAAACAGAGAATTTTGCGATACTTTTGTCATTAAGATGTAAACTCAATGAATGCATAAATATTTAGTGAATGATGATAGATGTACATGTGTTCGGCTCGTGTATATCAATGCATGATGATTGTTTGTATGTATGATGCGATGATTGAGCTATGCCATAAGAACCTCGTTTTTGTACGATATAAAATATTTGTGTGGCTTGTGAAGGATTCACTTTGGAGAATGACCCATGTGCTTGCGAGCTCTCAATAAAACGGAGACCCGTCATATTCTAGCACTCAAGAAGAGAAATTTTTAAAGCTTTTCCAATGCGATTTCTTAGTCAGACATTAAGATATCCCAAAAATGTGCAGTGCATGATGATGTAGTTGAGTGCAAAAAATTGCATGCTTTAATGTTTTTGTTATCGACCTGCAATTGGGTTGTCAAATTGATGCAGCACAGCTGGTGCTAGAAGCTGAATTGGAGCTCAGCTCAA
>OVAN01013487.1:0-12800 GCA_900406275.1 Anastatica hierochuntica
TTACTCTTTGCTTTCATGTTATTTTGTTATTGCTTTCTTTATTGCACAATCTCCATGGTTACCTTTACTTTTGATTAGGTTTAGTAGAGACTCATGACAATCTCTTACTAGATCGCCTTTTAGACTAGGACCCTTAGCATAATCTCCTTGTTTAGGTTCTACTAATCCAAGCCTCTAAATACTTGGACGGCCCTAAAATACTACAATTAACCCCGTTCTCTTGCGGGATTGAGCGTAGGGTATTAAGTTTTATAAATGTTAAACTTTGACACCGAGAAAACCTCTACGTCATGGATTCAAAACGATTTTTAAAGAACCATATTCCATGTCTAAAACCTGAACTCGTATTTACCTTTTCATTATGTTGTTTTTCTGAGACTTTGACAAGAGAGAGAGCTTTGTAACCTAAAAAAAACAAATATGAAAATGTACTTCATTTTGAAGAAGAATTTTTGAACCCTTTTACTCTTGTAGTTGCAATTACATCATGTTCTCTCTTGATTTCTATTGTGATTGTTCATTGATTATGAGTGAGTAGTTCTCTAGTTGCGTTTGGAGTTTCTCATAGGGGATTTCATGAATCTATGATTTTTAGGTTGTTAGATCGGGAAATTTTCTATTGATCTTCACTTTTCTTCGTGTTTAATGCCTGAATTAGCTTGATCACCTAGTTTTTTAGCCTAGGATATTTCACGCACCGGAAGTGTTTGATGAAATTCCTGAAAGGAAGATAAGTGAGAAAATTTTCTTAGACCAACGGAAGTTGATGTTTAAACAATTTGTGAACAAATCAATCTTTTCTAGAATGCATGTTTACGATTCAAAACTCAACGGAAGTTAGTGTCTAGGATCTTTTAACATAGGTAGTTGGCACTACGAAGGTAGGTTAACTATAAAATTTTGAATTGAGTTCAAGATGACACTTGAAATTTCCCCCGACAATAAACTTCAAATCCTAATGAAATGATTTCCCTGAGAACACCCAATGTCCAACGTTTTCCTCCAATTGATTTACAACTTTTGTATTTCTTTTTTTCTTTTTTTGCTTGATTTCGATTTATTGCATCATTCTACAAACTTTCTTTTTCGCTTTAGCCCACATTTGATCTAAAAATTTTCGTGCTACCTTTAGTCTCTATGGATTCGATCCCGAACCACTACAACATACACATTTGTACACTTGCAATATTTTCTCGAGCGAAAACATTAGCTATCAAGTTTTTTGGCGCCGTTATTGGGGACCAATAGGTCGTCTTAGAACTTAGGATCATTGCGTGTCTAAGGCATTTTATTTATTTTGTTTAATCTCTTCTTTTTCGTCTTTGTTTTTGTGCTTTCAGGTGCATGAACATGCCTCATACTAGAAGATAAGGAAAAGCGAATCTTCTCAAATTTGAGCCAGAACTTCGACGTCCAGAGAGACATAAGAAGAAGGAGAAGCTGCTGGAGGTTATTTATGAGTTTGAGTTCGAAGACATCATAGGTGACAACATGGAAAACCTTCAACTCCGAAACAATCCCCTCTTCCCTGGAGTTCTTCCAAGAATCGAACCACCTGCTGTAGGTGGAGCTAATGTTGCTGATCAGCATGTCGAACAGTAAAATGTTGCAGCTGCAGGGCAACAACGCGCAAATCAACCTCAACAGAGGGTGACTTTGGCGCAATATGACACTCCTGAGGCTTTCTATGCAAATCGTGTTGGGATTCGTCCGCCTCCCATTGAGAAGAGAGACTTTGAGATCAAGACTGGTCTCATTAACTTGGTGTAGTAGAATCATATTCATGGGTTGCCATCCGAGAACCCAATGCACCATTTGGATAAATTTGAAGCCATTTTCAATACAATTTAGCACAAGGAGTACCTGTTGAAGCTCTGAAATGCAGGTTATTCATCTTCTCATTGAATGAAAAGGCTATGAGATGGTACAATAGTCTAGAACCGGACTCTTTGAAAACTTGGGAAGAGATTAAGGCAGCCTTTCTGGGGCATTTCTTTATGAAGTCGCGGTATATGTCTCTCCAAAACAAGATTGCTAGATTTCACCAATTGGGTATGGAGAGTTTTCATGTAGCTTGGGATCGATTCAAGGAGTACACCAATGATAGTTCTCATCATGGTTTCATCGATTGGAATCTCCTCAACATTTTATACAATGGAGTTGAGGAGAAATATCAGAATGCTATGGACACTGCGAGCAATGGTGATTTCATGACCAAGACTGTATAAGTAGCTTACATGCTGGTGAATAATATGGCGAATAGCCAAGCCAATCAAAGATCCAATAGATGTTGAAGGGATACTCGTCGTATCATCACTGGTAACCTGAGATTAGTTTAGCGGATTCGATGAACACCGAGCTTTATTAAGTGTCAAACGTTGACATATAAATCATCTCTTACGCACTCTCTCATATTCAATCATAATCTTAACCAGATCGTCATTCGGCATTTGCACATTCTTGAAGTTTTGGAGACGCTTATTCACTTCAAAGAGAACCTGAGCTCTGTCATAATATTTACCTTGAATTCCAACAAGTCATATGCCAACTCAATCATCTCACCAATTGCTTCTGCAATCTCTTGAAATGTTTCTTCAATATAAAAGTTAACAGCAACATGTAGGATACATATCCACATTGGTATGAGAGATAGGTAATCAGACGGTGGATCGTCAAACCCATTTCTCCACTACAACGCAACAGTAATTCCGATTCCACACTCCACTACGCGTAACTTCATCAATATCTTCAGAATACTTGAAAAAAACCTAGAGTCCGTCTTTCAAGAGTGCCACACTACATACCCTTCCTACCATTTTCCACTGAATAGGCAATTAAATCATCAGGTTTTTCATTGACTGATTCATTGGATTGAGAAGCCTTCCAATGATCTTGCAAGAGTTTCGTGCACAAGATTTTTTATTTCGGGATATTTCTCAAAACCAGAGGTTCTTCGTCATCTAGAGACATCGAGTCGAGAACCTTCTCCAAAGGTGGATCCATTAGCACAGAAAATGACTCTGAAAACTTTGTTTTTCGACTAACAAATTACACGAACCCCTAAGCTCTGTTAGTTACAAACGGAAAATCTCATAAGGCCATTGTAGACTTCACAAAAACATTTAGTTCGGTTGTTAAACCCACAACTATCCGCATTGTTCTTAACATCGGTGTGGCTAGTGATTGGCACTGTTCTCCCCAATTAACAAAAAAGAACATAAAGAAGGGAAAAGGATGGATGTTAAAAAAAGAAGGGGAAAAGATATGTAACTTTCTACAATAATTATGGGTACACTGGTTGTTGGGAGTAAATTAGGTCAGAGAGAATTTTCATGGTTTACGGGCAGTACGATAGTTTGTTTCATAAGCAGAAGAATGCCTCAAAGCAGGGAGCAAGAAGTGGGAGTATGTCGCAAGATAGGAAGCCGGAAGACCTCCTTACCCGAAAAAGGAAATATGCCTAATATCTAAGGATAAACACAGATATTTCCTAATTCTAAGGAATAATAATTGACGTTCTCTTATAAATATATGACCAAAGGGTTAATATAGAAGCATCCACAAAAAATCTATAGATCCAACAATTAGATCTAGAGAAACGTAGAGTTTACGACTATACCTAGGGTTTATACACCCATCACATTGTATCTCTAGTTTTCTCTTGATTATCAAAAAAAGAATTTTATTCAGGTTTTGTTTATCTCTTGCTTCCATCGTGTTACAAAAAACCTGTAACACCCGTCTCAACCTCTCCCGAGAACGGCGTGTCACTTATCCTAACTTGCAATTCAAGTAACTTCATAATTCCAAGGACCAACTTTTATTATTTAAAATCATGTTCCAATATCCAATAACCAAAATAAACCGCGTCTAAACCAAAATGAATAAATAAAATATCGAAGAAAAGAAAATAAATGAAAATTTAGATGATCCCAAAAACAACACCATAACTGTCAAGCTCATCCGACTACTCGTTAGTCACACCTGGAAGAAGAAGGAAAAAGAGGGGGTGAACAACTTGGGAGTCACTCAGTGAGGTGGGGAATTCTAGGGGAACCATAAGTCCGCACACCCGGCTTAAGCACGTCAACCACGCAATCTAGTCCTAAAACACGCACAAACACGACACCTAATGCACCCAAGAAATCAAACAAGGCCCTATCCTACATAATATATAATATGGCGACATAAGTGAGCGCCTACACCCCCCAAAGAGGCTTCCTCAGCATGGGAGAAGAACCCATACACACCGCCCGTAGACGCTTTATCGATCCAGACAGGACTACGAAACAGAAGATCGACTTGCCTTCGCACCCAACACAAAGAGGACTCTGGGATACAGGCCTCCGTCCTCATATCCCCGCCAAGCCTACAAACACGACTCCGAGATTATGGACCTTCATCCCAGCTATCCCTGGCAAGCCTCTTGCATAATACACAATAAATATATAGCCACCCGCAAAACCTGAGAGCTATCCCACAGGAACCTCAGGTAACCTTGATCTGTGGGACCTAGTCTCATAGAATCAACTCATTCGTTACATGCATATATCAATCTTGCGTAATTCTCAAACAATATCGGTTTACCCTAATCTGACAATTAAACCAATAAAAATACTATGTGAGATTAGTCCTAACATTCATCTAAAATCAAGCAAGCAATTACGACTCCAAACAAACTCAAACAATATGTTCCGGTGCTAGACTACGCGGGAAAGAGTTAATAAGAAAAGCCTGAGAAGTATATGGGTCTAGCCCTCACCTTTGCCACAAGTCTGAACTCTCGGCTTGACTGGCTGACGATCCACCCCCGAAAAGAAAAACATTGACCAGGAATCCGAGTTAGATCTCACTCGGAAACCTGCCAAAAAGGGAAACCTGCCCGAAAAGAAAACTTTCCTAAAATAAAAGCTGTCAAATATGGAAACTTGCCTTATTTGGAAACTGTCCAAAAAGGAAACTCGGGACCAGACAAAACAAAACGAAAAGTATGAAAAGCTGAAGAAAAGAACCTAAACTGGCAAAACCGAGTCGAACCTGTTTGGTCAGACCAAAGCAGTTAAACCGGCTGAGGTCGACGACCTAACATATCTTAACCGGTCGAACCAACTAACTAACCTAACTGAAGACTAGAAAGGAAAGAAAGAAAAGAAAAGGCTTACCGGAATAAGCATCGGAGCTCGTCGAACCTTCCGGGAAACTGCCTGACACTGACCGAAAAGAGCTCAGAAAGTTCACCAAAAAAATCTCGGGAACTCGCCGGAAAAGAACTCCGCCAGAGGCTGTGGCGAAAATCCGGTGGAGGCTGGCCGAGAAGCTGGCCTCCTGTGCAAAGCATTACTTTGACTTGATGAAAAATAAGAGAAAGGGAGGAACTCTATTTATAGGGGAGGAAGGGAAGCTTGGAAAGCTGAAACTTCCGATGTGGGACAAAAGATTAAAAAATAAGATATGGACTTTGTTTGAAAATAAATGAGTTTGTTGGAAAGTTTTTAAAAAATAGTCCAAGTAAAAAGATTTGGATCGTTATAAAACCTTTCCCAAAAGTACCCATAACAGTAATAATTGAATATTACAAAAGCGCTTACTAGTCAAGAGATGCATTAATCTGATATTAGTTTTAAAAATGTCTCCTGAAGTTTTTTTTATTACACCCAAAAATTGAAATAATTAAATAGATAAGTTTGTAGCTTTTACCACTATTCCTTACATTTTGTTAGCTAAAACTATTTGACATTCTATAGCTTTGGAAATTCTCATAATCTTTTGATAACTCTTACTTGAAAACTGTTATAAAATAGTTATGAAAATTTGAAAATTTCCAAAAAAAATTTTGGCACACGAGAAACTGTATATCCAATAATATAAGTGTGAGCGTCAAATTTGGCTCGCACCAATGAGCGATATTAATGAGAGTATTGATGGTAACAAATGAGAGTGCAAAAGTGTTTTGTTTACTGTTATGTAAATTTACATAGGATTCTGCGGGAGAGAAGAAGAGAGTATTTACAATTGCCACCTCTCCCTTTATACTGACATCTCCATCATCTTATCATTACTTACAATTAATAATATTAAATACATCTTTTACTAAACCATGGTGGTTCCAATTCTCTATTCAAATCTCGTTATGTCATTGTGGTGCCCTCTATGTGCTCCTCCTTTATGTGCTAGAGTACTCTTTCTTCGGATTAGTCGGTCATGTGGGACTCACCTCTCTCTCTCCTCGGCCCTTTACAGTAGCAGAGTCCACTATGCGCGCTATTGGGCCTTCATCATTTTGTCAATTCGCGGCATTGAACTCATTCTCCACCTTGACATACTGTCACAAGGTGAGCTCATTCTCCATGTTGACAAACTGTCACGACGGGAGCCCATTATCCACACTGATGGGTTGTCATAGAGATCAATCCACTCTTCACGGTGATGAGCTTCGCACTAATAGACTTCTTCACGACATGGATAAGGGTTGAGAATCTACCTCTACCAATTGAGAATTCACCCCTCTCAACGACCTCTAACGGTGAAGTTGTTTTGTAAAGTTCGAAGATTTCTTTTCTTTAATCCTTGAAACGCATGTTACTTACGATCACGGATTAAGTTGCAGTAATGTACTCTGAACCGTAAGCTTTGCTCTGCATGCCACCGAGCTGACACGACGAGGTCAACTAAGTACTATGGTGAGTGGAGCTCTATAGTGTTCCAAGAACTACACTAAGCCTAACACAGATGAGTTGACCAAAGCAGAGCATACCCAAGCTGTTGTATCGCACTCGGAGACCCAGAGGCATTTCTTAAAGTCTTGATATGCCACACCGCAGCATGGAGTGTTTTGTGTTGACATTTCGTGGCTGGTGTGTCATGAGCTAACGCGTTGTGGGTAGGTGTGCCACGAGCTAACCCATCGTAGGCTGGAGTGCCGAAAATTAACACACCGCAGGCTTAAGTTATATGAGCTGACACACTAGAGGGCACGAGCTAATGCGTAGCCGACTGGACTGTCGCGAGTTGAACTGTGGCAAGCTGGAGTGCCGCAGTCTAGATTGTAATACATCAAATTGACATGGAGGCGAGCCGCTGAGACATAGATTATCGCGCCGTGAGCTAACACTCCACAAGGCAGGGATCCATGAATCGAGCTTAAACAGTGTCCTGGAAGAGAGGTTTAACACTTTTCTCTCTTTGCTTAGGAGAGGTTAACAAAACAACTCAGGCTAGGTGGTCAGAAACATTTAGGAGATTTGAGCTAAGCCACCTAGGAGAGGTGAGCTTCACCTTAGGAGAGGTGTGCTCAAGCAGTTAGGAGAGGTAAGTGGATCCCCTTAGGAGAGGTGAATTACACCTTTGGAGAAGTGAGCTCCCGCTTTAGAGAGGAGAGTTGCATCTCAAGAAAGGTGAATTGGACCTCAACAAAGGTAAGTTGCACCTTTGGAGGGGTCATCTGCACTTTAAGAAAGGTGAGAACGTTCCTCACTCTGACGATGCTCCTCACTGTCAAGAATTTGCTTCAATGTCTCACTCAAAGGGAGAACTGAACGGCTCAAAGTTCACGAATTGTTTCATTTACCTCTAAAAATTTATGCTCTCATTTTAGGTGATGACTTCTTTTCACGAAGACACGTCTATGAGAATTTATGCTCACATTTTGATGAGACAATTGTTGTGGGATTGTTTACCACACAATTTAACTTAGAATTATCATCCTTATTCCTAAAAATCACACAAACCTCAAGTGCATGGATGTATCGTCATAGTACTTAGGGGTCAAATCCAAGGAAGCAATCATCTAGAAAATAGAAATAAGCTTTGAAAATAAATATTCTCATTAAATATAAACAAATCAAGATTGGTTTTTAGTTTTTCTAGGGAAATACTAATTGAAACTCAAATGAAGCACATTGAATGAAACCAATAACGAAAATTGAACCAAGGTTGCAAATTTACGAATAAGATAATTAATGATGATGGACCAAAGGTGATTGTTATCGATTATTCTAGTAAGATGGTAATGATGGTGTTAGATTAAGCTATTGAGATCAAATCAAAGACCAAAGAAAAAAGTAGTTTAATCCATTTTCGTGATAGAACACCATTTTCTAAATGATATAACCACTCAATTTTCGCTTATTGCAATTAGTAAATCATTAGAAATCATTGAGGTTGTATCTATTTGGTCACTAATCAACCTAGAAATCAACTTTTGTTGGCCCAATCTGACTAAGCAAGAATTTTTTTCTCCTAAACATTGCATCGAACACCTTTCCGCCATGAATTGCATACAAATCTAGATCTTAGTTAGGTACTCTAAAAATCTAGCATTAAGTTATTTTAGTTCTTTGAAAACCTAAGATAAGTTATCCTTAATACCATGATTACAACCCTAACTAGTCAAATATCAAACGCCCAAGATATATCTTATGAAGTCTCACACATGGTTATCAAAGTAAAAAAAAAAAAAAGAAGATGAAATAGAAAATATGATCATAATAGATGAGTTTATGATTCAAGAGTGAAATCAACAAAGAAAGATTCTTGATCTTAGAAACAATCCCTAGATCAAGAAACAAAGCATAAAATTGAAATAACTGTAAAGCAAATAACTAAAATGATCCAAGATTGTATCTTTAGGTTTATGAAGGTACTTATAAGAGAGAGAAATGTTTAGAGGTGATCTCGCCATCGACCCCCACTCTCCTTACCATCAACCCCTATGTCGATGGTGAGCTAAATAGACAGGAATTGGTAGAGTTCCTTACCATCGACTCCCTTTTGACAGCCATCGGGTGAGCTAAATGGATGAGACTTTTGTCCTTGGTTAAGGCTCCATCGATTCCTCTCTGAGTCATGGTCCACGGTGGCTTAACTTCATCTCTTTTTAAAAATTTTCTTTAACCTTCTAACTCTCCTTCATCCATTTGCAATTAGCCCTTGATTCCTCCTTGTTTCTTCATCAGATGCCACCAAATTGCCATAAAGCCAAGTTTTCCTTTCTTCTTATCAAGATTCATTCCTACAAATTCTAAAAGATGCAATGCCAAATGTGAAATCCTAAATTAGACTCAATTTTTGATTAAATGGATTTTGACACTTGAATACAATATTTACAACCTATAGATAATAAAAACATATCAACTCCCCCCTAACTTGTCCTTTGTTTGTCCTCAAGCAAAAAAACAAGGAGGACATTTCCAGAATAGAGGTTTGAAAGTGGAAATTCAAAACCACAATAGAAAAGAAATGTCTTATGCTCAATATCCTAAAGAGAAGTATAATGGTGCAGCGATCATCTAAAACGTTATGTAATTCTCCATATTCATTAGAAAACCAACTTTTAGAACCTAGGCTAAGCATTCATAAATAATTATATCGTCAATCCCTTTCTACATTCAATTAACCTTAGGCATGAGTTATTTACCCATGCACATTGCATCTTATCCATTCGGTTTGGTGATTTGAAAAGGCTTATATGAGAAAAAGTGTTTGAAGGAATGCGTTCACTCATTTTTTTATGTGGCTTCTCCAAATAACAAGATAATAGGCAAAATCAAGGGGGTACCCGAATAATTTATACTTACAAATCTAAGACTTCCTCTAATTGTTCCCACCCAACAATTCCTATAAATCTAAACATAATCTTAAGGTGTTTCCATTCCTAATGCTAGAAACCATAAACTTTTTAGAACACACTTTTTCTTTTTCTGGTGACACTTAGAGATTCTTAAACAACTTTTTCTCCCTTAGATACTAAAACTTTTTCTTAATTCTTAAAGCCACAATTTTAATCACCTTTTTGATTCTTTCTTTTCCTTTTGTTAATGTGTGGACTCCTGTTGCGCGATCTTTTTGCTAACGCAAACAAAAGGCTCAATGGAGCTTTACAATTTATAAGCCTGTTTTCTAATAAAAAAATCCGCAAGTACACAGATATGATATTGTAGTACAATGGGGTCAAACCACAAGGACAAAACTATAGCTAGACAAGTTCAAACTTGAAGATTACACAATTGTTCTTAAGCTAATAAAAATAGGAAGGGGGTTTTGGTTTTGTAATTAAGAGACTACAAATTGAAATTGAAAATAAAGAAATCAAACCAAGCAAACAAAAGTAGACAAGGAAAGTAAAGCATGCAAGTAACTGAAAAACGCAATTGGAAATCGAAATAAACAAATAAGGAAAAGCAATAAGATAAGCATGGACATTGGGAGATGATCATTGATTTGATCCAATTATGTAGCTAGATAATGTTGCAACTAGACAAATCAACAATAATCCAACCTCACGAATATGGAATCAATGCTTGAACTAATACCATTCTCATGGCTAGAAGTCATATTTGCAAACTAACATATTTCACTCAACTTTTGCTTCTTGTTATCATTTAGTTAGAAATCATTAAGAATCATTCCAGTTAGTCACTAAACTTCCTAACTATCAACTCTTTTTGGTTAAGTTAAGCTAAGCATACTTTAGGCTCTCCTAGACATTTCATCGAACATCTCTCGGACATGAAATGTATACATGTCAAGATCTAGTTTTTAAATAGATTTAACATTAAGAAAACTTAAAAATTCTATCTATCACTAAATACCATTCCCTAATCACAAATCATCTCAAATCTACATTTTGCCAAAATCCAAAAAAAGACTACTCACACATCATATAAGAGAAGAGAGAGGAGATGAGAAAAATAAGCATAATGAAATATATAAAACATTCAAGATACAAAAATTGAAAGATAGACTCTTGATCATAACTATCAAGAAAGAAAACTTAGAACATCTCAAAGTGTTTAATATTGTCAAAAGTTATGTACTTGGAGGCTAAGAGAGGCTATTTATACAAGTTGGGGGTTGGAAGGTTACGCTAAAGTGATTTTGGCTCAGATGCAAGCTACTATCGAGCTCATGCAGCTCACAATCGACCAGGAAGTTCGATAGTGGCTTGCATTAGGCAAAAACTATTTTGTGCAAGTGGCTATCGACCTTGTGCAAGTCGATATCGACCTGCTTGGTCGATAGTGGCTTGCATTTGGTGTCCATGGCCTCTTCTTTTCTCTATTAATTGCACCTTTCCTTCCACCTTTCTCATATTAATTTTCCTCCTCTTTCCCTTGATTCTTTTCCTCAAATCCATCTTTAATTCATTCATTAAGCTTTCCATAGAGTCACTCCAAAGGTTCAAGTACAAATGCAATAAGATGTATGCAAATGAAACAAATCCTAAAGCTAGACTCAAAACTTAATCTAAATGAATTATAAGGGAAATATGAAATATTTACATCCTAATTGTAGCAAAAACATGACTAAAATGAACCTAAAGATGCATGAAAATTTATACACAACAACTCCCTCGGACTTGTCCTTTGCTTGTCTTCAAGCAAATAAAAAGACCAAACCCGGAGGCGAGTTTTAAAAGCGGTAACTCAAAACCACAATAGAAAAAAGGTTTCTTATGCTCCATGTCCTAAAGACAAGTATCATAATGCATGGATCAACAAAGACTCATCGTGCTTCGCCATATTCATCGCAAAACCCGTCGCTAGGAACCTAGGCTAAGAATCCAAAAGTCACTTCCTCAACCGATCTCGTTAACATTCAGTTAAACTTTCATATGTATTCTTTACTTATGGACAAAGTATCGAAACTGATTGGCTTGGCAAGAGAAAGGACAGTAATAAGAAGAAGTGTTTAAAGAAAAGGTTTCACTCATTTTAAGGTGGTTTCTCTTAAAAAGTAGTGCAAGACATTAGGTAAAAGCGAGGTGGAGTCAAACAATTTATGCATACAAGGTTTTACTTACCTCTCATGATTTCCACCCAAAATGCCTAAGTCTACTGAATTACCCTTTGTGTTTCCCATCAAGTTCCTTGAAACCAAGATCCTTTAAGCTCATTCTTCTCTTAAGATTTATGCAACTAGAGATTCATTTCCAATTTATACTTAGCTTCTAACCTTCTTTCTATTGTTTCTATATCCACTTTCTAATCAAGCTTTTTGATTCATTTTTATTTTCTTAGACTTTAAGTGTGGAGTCTTCTAAACTTTTTCTTTTTATTTGCTAAGGTTAGATCTTATCTTTTTCTAATCTCTTGTGCCTTTTCTTCTTCTTTTCTTTCTTTCTTTTTCTCTTTCTCTAATTCCCAACTTAAACTTTTAAGCTTTACTTCCCATAGTTGAGATACCAACACATTCTCATTACGCCAAAAACCGATATAAACATAAAGTGAGACTTATCTTATGGAAACACTCCCTTGTCGTTCAACTTCTTTATGCATGGGTTTTTGTCCATGTGTGCACTTTACAAAAGAGGCATCGTAATCAAAGTATTGGGGGTTTGAAAGGAAGGTCTAAGGGTTGATATAGGTGAGGTAACTACTCTAAAAGTGAGAGTAGCCACTTGAGCTAAGAAGGGTTGTAAAATCGGTAAAGAAAGCTCAAGTGTCTAGTGTTTATCCACAATTAAGTATGACTAATCCTACTAGCAAGACTACTAAGTTAAATTTAAGTTTCACTTCGTTGACATTGGCATTAAAAGATAACAAACTTCAACATTCAACTGAGACTTCAAGACGTTAATTCCAAAGATGGATTTTCCATTGAATTCAAAGTGGTCTAAGCATTATTGTACTTCTAACGAGGATATTGAACTACAAGGCGTTCTCATCATTGTTCCCTATGCAAATGCAATCCTATATGAATCTTAACAACCTAGTTTTATGAAAATGAATACAAACTATATGAAAAACCTTGGAAATGTTATGAACCATTTGATGGCTGACATAACCATTAGCCTATTGGGC
>OVAN01013488.1:0-12798 GCA_900406275.1 Anastatica hierochuntica
CAGGATGAGATCATGGGGTTTGCAGGTTCCACCAGAATGTCTTCTTTGCGGCAGCCACGAGGAAAACAGAGCTCACCTCTTCCTCCACTGTTCCTTCGCTGAAGGCATATGGAGCAAAGCTCTTCGCAGGCTGGGGCAACCTGAGGTTATCTTTCATAATTGGCAAGCACTAATGTGTTGGCTCCAAGGTACTACTCCTCACTTACCAATGTACTTGAAGGGAATAGTTGTGCATTTGATTATCTACCTGATATGGCAAGAAAGAAACGCAAGGATCCACACAACTCTGAAAAACAATTCAGACATGATTTTTAGAAGACTGGATAGAATGGTTAGAGACATACTCTTGGCGTACAGAGACACCAAGCAAGGGAAGAGCCTCCTCTCCCTGTGGCTCTCTCACAGCTGATCTGTTGTTCTAAATTTATCTTTTAGAATCAGTAAAGTTAGATAATCATGGTTTTTTTATTCTTTTTTGGTGCCATGGTTTCTAAATGAATCATCTTGTAACCCCTTTCGTTCAAAGTATATATATATTAACATTCTACCAAAAAAAAAAAAATAGTTTGCCCTTTTCTTATTTTTTTTAGCTTTTATCACACGCCTCGATTTTGTTATTCCTGTAGACATAGTGGAAAGCTATAACTTAATTGATCCTAAAAAAAAATTTCATATTTAAATAAGTAAAATGTATTTTGTTATAAAATAATAAGGACCCATCATAATATCAACAACAAAATAATTGTTAAAGGGATAAATATATTTTTTTTCACTTCTATTTATCAGTTTCATTGCTAATCGTACTTATATAAATATACCCGAAAACATGTATTAATGAATTTAACTTTGGTCACAAAACATATATTAATGACTATCTAAACAAAACTCATAGTATTTTAAATTTTGAACAATATACATTCTATTCAGCGTTAAATATATTTAAATTTAAAACTGTATTAAAATCATTTTAAAATTAGACTGTAAATTAACGTTATCAATATATTTGACGACAATTAACATTTTAAAATTGTAGATTTTACATTACATTAAAGTATCTATCTAACATATTTTGACGTATACTATAAGTGTATAAAATACTCGAACAAGATTAAAAACACATGAAAAAGTAAATATTTTGTTGTATATCTACAATCTTACTTTTTTAAAAAAATTATTAAATAATTAAAAATAGAAAAAGCAAACAATTACAACTAAATACACATGAAAAACATATTTTTATATGAAAACTAATAGGAAGACTCGATATATCCAAAATACACGAAACACGTATTGGTTCTACACCCAATACATGAATTTAGCTAAATACCGACTAAACTTTCGAATAACATAACCTATCTTCAACTAAAAAAACAAAAACTCGAGAACAGATGATTCAAAAAATGAACTCAACCCCTACTCAAAACATTTGATCTACACATAACATAACATATATACAAACGTTTATCATAGCAAATTTCATTATCCCGCGCTTGGCGCGGGTCAAAATCTAGTGAAATGAATAAACTCGAAGCATCATTCCCCGAAGGATCAAAAAATCCGGCCGGACCAAACGCAGGAGTTTCCGGTGACGTCGATGTTCCGACATCGGAGTAGTCCCCACATTACTGTAGAAAAAAGTACTTAGGTCAAAACACTGAGCACAAAGTTTAACCAAACAATGTCTAGTATTACCAAATCTTGAAAATAAAATTGACATATCAATCTTGAGTTAAATCAGTAAATCTACCTAGGACTTGAAGGATAGATACAACAAGTTACCACAATTACAAAAAAAAGTGAGAAAATCTTCAAAATGATTGTAGATTTAACTATTGGGTCTATTGGTCTCCGTTTGTTAGTGTAGTGTTTAAGTTAGGTTACATGTACTACTTTTTTTTTTTCGTGCACCGGGTTACATGTACTACTATATAAGATGTAATCTAGTGATGGAAAAAAAAAATAATCTCTTGATGGATCAATAACACAAATCCTTTAAACACATCTAGGATTTTTGACATGATATTCGAGCTCAGATCCTAAACACACACTGGCCGCACCGAACCTAAAAGTCGATATGGACCATCGAAAGATGTCTGATCTATCTGAACCAAAATCGGTCCGCCCAGAATTAGTCCGACCAATCTAAACTAAATTGATCTTAAACTGGCTATTGTTGAGATTAATGGTTATACAGACCATTAATCTCGAAGGATGATTTGGGCTAGTAGTGGCAGTGCTTGAGAAGTTACAACTTCCAGAGATTTGACCTGACCTTTGGTAAAAGCTATCGTCTGCCCAATCACAATGTCTTTTGACATTGTTTGGTTGGTAACAAGGACCTTTCTCATGGATGTGATTACAATCTTTCAAAACTCCACATGCATAGTCTATTGATGTTTGAAGCTCTTTCTCCCCAACTCCATCTTTGCATAGACAATAAGTCACACCTTAAAACAAAGGAGAGTTTATCATTTGGATAAAAAAATCTTTTGAGGAGATCATTGTGATTGGTGAAGAAGACCCATATGGGAAATTTTTTTGCTTTTAGTGAATAATTTGAGAGAAAATTTAAAAATAACCAAAAATCTTACTTGAATAGTTGGTTAAGGCCAAGAGACACAAGAGACCAAGAAGAAATCTCATGATGATTTTTATTTTTAAAGAAAGGACCAAAGCAACAGATGTGACGGTAGAAGCGATTGGAACGCCTAGTGTTCGTAGTCATGCGTTGCCAGTAAGGTTGATCAGAGGAACAACACCTAGCCACCTGTCAGTCCAAAAAGATATAGTTTTATCGTCCCGAACCTCACCTCGAACAATATTGTGAGGGTCAAATCTCACAATTGATTAATGAATTGAAACGAAGAATGAATTTGTGGAAATAAAGTGGGTTGAATCCCGTTAGAGCCAACTTGATGGATAATCGTTTAAGAACAGGCTTCGATTTATAACTTTTATCGATTGGAAATTACAAAGAGGTTAAAGTATCAAAAGAAAAATGTTTCTGTGTAATCTTGAGCACCACTCGAGAGGAAAAAGAAGAAGAAGATCCATGTTAACTCGACGCCTCTCTCTTTTTATAGTCCCTAGCCTCCGCCTAGGTCAGGTACCGGTTGACTAGATCTCCTCCATCGATCTCGCTGGAGCTTCCAGCTGCTTTGACCAAAAGAAACGATGTCGTCTCTTATCTCTCTTCTGCTCGACTAACGAGCTTCTTCTTTTGGTGGCCCACCAACCATTTGCATTCTTCTTTAATGGGCCATCTCGGAATTCGGCCCAACAATTGCCCCCTGCGCCTAAACCTAGGAGTCTCCTTAGGTTTAGACGCTAATCAGACTTAGATTCCATAATGATTACGATAGCTCCCAATCTCCACGTGGAGATACGCTTCTTTTGAATTCAACGACTCAGATTGATTGTCTTCGATCGGACGGTCATGGCCAAGAGAAAATGAAGAGTTTTACCTCGAGAATCATAGTGATTTGAAGGGTTATAAAAAGTCACACGCTCCACGATCTCCAAGGTAATACTCTCTCTTCATCTTCTCCGCCACTTCAGTGTTTATTTTTATAACAAAACTGGTTAGGTCTCTTTGTCTTCTTCTTAGCGAGAAACAATCCTTCTTCTGTCAGATTCCTTAGGTTTCTTCCTTCTTTTTTCTTATTGCTTCTTCTCTGCTACCACCATCATGGAATCCACCGGAAGCGACGCCAGAAGCTCTAAAGCTCCTCGCGGGGCCCGGAACCGTAAGAGGAGACAGAAAACAGTGGTCGACAAGGCGACCACTGTTGCTATCAAAACGGAGATGGTCACCAGGGCTCTAATGATCTCAGAGCCTGGGGCTATCTCCTTTGGGCCTCATCAGCCCTCGAGCCTTACTCATCAGGAGGTGGTTAACTTGATGGCTAAAGCTGGGCTCCTAAGGAGCTGTTGGCTGTCCCTTCGCCTCTCGAGACCCCTGAACAGGCCCCTCTGGGCTGGTTTTGTGTCCATGATAATTATATTACGAAGTCTCATCTTAGATTCCCTCTTCCCACTCTCTTGTTAGACCTGCTCGACCGTTACGGTCTTCCTCTTCCTCAACTCTGCCTCTCTGTGATTCGCGTAGTCCTAGGTTTGATTACTAGGTCTAGGGAAGAAGGAATTAGTTTCGGAATTCGAGAGCTAGTTAGTCTTTACACAATCAAAGAGAGCAACCCGACAAAGGGGGCTGGAGGTACCTATCACCTTGCAGTCCACCCTGGTCGTGGAATCTTTTCTTTTACCGTCAATGATGAATTTTGGAGACAAAAGTTCTTTTTTGTGAAAACTGATCCTACAACAGTCCCGGATGGTCGTGTAATGCGCACCTCTTGGGGTCGTATTCTTGGTTAGGGACAATTTCAGATCATTTCCTTTCGTGTTTTACGTTTTCTTTCTTTAGTCCCTCATCAGGTATTTTGTTTTCTTTTCAGGTTCTGTAGACCCTCCTCAGCTCCCACTCAAGCTAGTGAGGGCATTGGTTAGAAGGCTGAAGCAAAGGTTCCCCTAACTGGTCCACCTTCCCTTCTATTAGAATTCGTAAAGCCTGTTTCCCTGAACTCTACCAGCTTTCGTACCCTGACCAAATCTCTGTTCACCAATTAGAAGGTAGATTCTTCCCCTCTCTCTGATTATTTGGCCAGGTTCGTAGCAAATGACTGCTATTAAAGAGTTTTCTTCTCTATTTTTGTTAGTTTCTGAAGACGAGAACCCCATTGACATTTCTACCAAAATTAGCACCTTTGAGACTACCCAGAAAATGCTTCTTCAACCTTCCTTCCGGTCTACCGATGCTAGATCCCGTCAAAACTGACCCTCGGGAGGCTCTCACTCCCGTAGCAGTCTCAATGATAAGGCTTCTGCTGGCTCTTTCCGAGCCTCGATCAGAGAGATGCTGGATGATGGTTCATCCAGGCCTCCAACTGCTGTTGTCCCTCTTTCCATAGTCAAAGACACCTCACTGCCTCAAAGTAAAGACACCAGGACTGAAACTCAAGAACCAGTGGGACCTGTCTCTCATGGAAAAGAGGTCGCTATCATAGATGAAAATATTCCTAAAAGGACCGAGGCTAGCCCCCGGGTCTCCAGGGGAAGCCAGGAATCTGACCACCCTTCAGCCAAGAGAGTTCATTCCAACTCAGGTGACAAGACAGCTAGGCCTTCATCTTCCTCTTCCAGAGGTGACCAAGGGGCCTGGAGTTTTACGCATTCTGGTCCAGGCTCCGTGCTTGATGATAACTGGGGGTTAACCACCCTGATGAGGCATATGAAACAGCCGAGGTGCCCCTTTCCTACCATCAATAATCTAAGGCACAAGGCTGGGTACCTGGACGTGTCTTATCACCTAGGCCAGGTAAACCTTTGACGCATATGCATTTCTTGTTAAGTTTACACCCGATGATGATTTTAATCGAGGATTCTTGTTTTTCCTCTAGCTTGCCAGTGCTATTAATCAATCTACAGTGGGGTATGAAGGTCTTTTTGATGGCTTCCCGGATGTTCAAGAAGTTGAAGATGTGAAGGCTGCGTTCCAGGAGACCAGGGACACACTCGATCATTCTAGGTCTGACGCCTTGAAGCTCCAAACTCAGGTTAGGGAGCTGATGTCCCAGAAGGAGGTCTGAAAGGGAACAGGGTCCTGGCTTTGGAGGGTGCTAAACGAACTGCTGACGCTCAGGTCAATGAGCTTATCTTATCAAACAAAGAACTACTTGCTAACAAGGAGGCTGAAGTTAAGCGTGCCGTGAGAGCCGGCAAGAAGGAGGTAGTTGGGGCATATGTAAAAGTGTTAGCTTCGATTAAGGAGAAGTTTCACAAGAAGAAGGAGGAGGTTTCGATCCAGATCTACGGTCAAGAGATTCAGGTTAACATTGAGCTGTTAGCTGGCCTTATCTCTAAGGAAAATGAGAGTGCCCAATCCGAATACGATCGTTTGGTCTCCTTGCTTCCTTTTGTGGTTACAGATCTTGACATGTCCCAAGTGTCTGACTTTTCTATGTCCAGGCTTTCTTTGCCTCAGTTGTTAGGTAGCTTGGGTCCAATGGAGGCTGCCATGTTGGACCATAGTGCTGATCAACGGGCTCCGAAAGCAGGCGAGGTTCGTGATCAAGAGATGGAAGACCCGGAGGCTCCGATTGCAACTGACCAGGATGTTTAGTATCTTCTAAGTTTGGGAAAGAAAACTTTTAATCTTTCGTTTTTATTATTATTATCTTTTTTTGTTGGGTCTGGTAAGGCTTTTGGACTTATTTGTTCTAGGGCCTGGAGAGGCTTTTAAACTTAGAGCCTGGAGAGGCTTTTAAACTTTAACTCGGAGCCTGAAGAGGCTTTTAAACTTTAACTCGGAGCTTGGAGAGGCTTTTAAACTCTTAGTCCTTCCTTTACGTTTTAATATGTTTATTAAGTATCCCGGTTTTTTTTTGAAGTGCGGTTATTTCTTTGCAACACATTTTCCGAGCTCTCGTAATAATCCGGGTTTCCAAGATGCCACCGGGGGGCTTTCAAGTTCCTTAATCATTTTTGGGCCTTCTGGCCTGTTGGCGATGTAAAGCTCTAATCTTTAATGACTTCAAATACATCTCTCATGCTCATGGTTCTAGGGACCTGAGTGACTTGTCTGGAACTTGTAGCTTTGCGTGAGGCTCTAGGTTTCTAGGGTTCTTATCTGATAGGATTTTAGGACCTTTTGCAAGCCTAGGAACCTGGTTGTGTTTGATGAGTTTAGGTTTCGTTCGATAGGATTTTAAGACCTTTGATAAACTTAGGTTTCTAGGAACATGATTCTGTTCGATAGAATTTTAAGACCTTTGTTAAATTTAGGTTTCTAAGAACCTGTTTTTGTTTGATAGGATTTTAAGACCTTCGTTGAATTTAGGTTTCTAGGAACCTGTTTTTGTTTGATAGGATTTTAAGACCTTCGTTAAATTTAGGTTTCTAGGAACCTGTTTTGTTTGATAAGATTTTAAGACCTTCGTTAAATTTAGGTTTCTAGGAACCTGTTTTTGTTTTATAGGATTTTAAGACCTTCGTTACATTTAGGTTTCTAGGAACCTGTTTTGTTTGATAAGATTTTAAGACCTTCGTTAAATTTAGGTTTCTAGGAACCTGTTTTTGTTTGATAGGATTTTAAGACCTTCGTTAAATTTAGGTTTCTAGGAACCTGTTTTGTTTGATAAGATTTTAAGACCTTCGTTAAATTTAGGTTTCTAGGAACCTGTTTTTGTTTTATAGGATTTTAAGACCTTCGTTACATTTAGGTTTCTAGGAACCTGTTTTGTTTGATAAGATTTTAAGACCTTCGTTAAATTTAGGTTTCTAGGAACCTGTTTTTGTTTGATAGGATTTTAAGACCTTCGTTAAATTTAGGTTTCTAGGAACCTGTTTTGTTTGATAGGATTTTAAGACCCTCGTTAAATTTAGGTTTCTAGGAACCTGTTTTTGTTTGATAGGATTTTAAGACCTTCGTTAAATTTAGGTTTCTAGGAACCTGTTTTGTTTGATAAGATTTTAAGACCTTCGTTAAATTTAGGTTTCTAGGAACCTGTTTTTGTTTTATAGGATTTTAAGACCTTCGTTACATTTAGGTTTCTAGGAACCTGTTTTGTTTGATAGGATTTTAAGACCTTCGTTAAATTTAGGTTTCTAGGAACCTGTTTTTGTTTTGACTAGTTTAAGTAANCGAATTTAGGTTTCTAGAAACCTGATTTTGTTGTTGAACATTGTATGCACCAAAACTTAGAGTTAGGTTGTTCGGATGCTTTATGGTTCATGAGTCAGTTGCCTGATGGCAAGGCGTCTGACTTGCGAGGGTAATGGTTTTCTTGGTGAGGTGGGGCTGCGCTTATTGGAGAAGCTGCCTACGTACCCTGTCAAAGGATCAAGCCTGACGTAGTTCGATTTTTTGAGTACATAATGGTAGTATTTCTTGAGATTCATGGCGTTCCAAGACCGTATATCTGGTACCTCGGTTTGAACTTTTACGAGCTTATAGACGTTGGGTCTTACCACGTGGGTGATCCGATATGGACCCTCCCAATTGGTTCCAAGTTTTCCGACGCCTCGCTCTTTGGTATTTTCGAATACTTTTCGTAATACAAGGTCGCCGACCACAAATCTTCGCGACTTAACCTTAGAGTTGTAATGTCGTGCCATTGCCTGTTGATAGTTTTTGATGCGGGTGAAGGCTTGGTCCCGTCTCTCCTCGATCAGGTCAAGGCTATCTAGGAGCAACTGGTCGTTGGTTGCTGGGTTCGAGGTGCACAGGCTCCGTTGGAGGCTTCTAACAGAGACTTCGGCGGGGACAACGACCTCCATCCCGTAGGCTAGATAGAAAGGGGTCTCTTCTGTTGCCCTTCGAGGGGTGGTTCGACATGCCCACAGGACATCCGACAACTTGTTGGCCCAAGACTTTTTCGAGGTTCCAAGGCGTTTCTTGAGGCTGACTAAAACTGACTTATTAGCAGCCTCTGCGTGACCATTCCCTTGAGGATACTTCGGACTGGAAGTGGTGAGGCGTATGTTCCAGGTATCGCAGAATGCTCTGAAATCGTCGGATGTGAACTGGGTTCCGTTGTCGGTGATGATTTCGTACGAAACTTCGTGGCGGCATATGATATCTCGCCAAACGAAGGCTTCGACCTCGACCCTTGTGACTTGCTGGAGGGCCTCTGCCTCGATCCATTTCGTAAAGTAGTCAGTTACAACTAATACGAAATGCAGCTTCCGCTGTCCGCCTGTAGGTACGAAAGGACCGATGACATCCATGGACCATCTCATAAATGGATATGGCGCTGATACCGAAGATAACTTTTCGGTTGGCTGATGGATGATCGGTGCGTGCCTTTGAGATTTGTCACATTGGGCGGAGTATGTTTCGCAATCTGCGACTATTGTTGGCCAAAAATAGCCTTATCTCTTAATTCGGATGGCTAATGCCCGAACTCCTGAGTGATTTCCACATGAACATTCGTGTATTTCGGCCATAAGTTTGAGAGCGTCAAGGCCGTGGACGTATCTGAGGTATGGTCCGGAGATGCTTCGTTTGTAGAGGTCAGATTCAATTATGCAATACCTTGCACTTAATGCCTTGAGTTTTCGAGCTTACCAATTATTGGGGGGGGGGGACCTATACCCTCCCGAATGTATTTCATAATTGGGATTTGCCAGTCCGTTCTTCCGAGAACTTTATCGTGAAGGGACGGAGCATTAGTTTGCGTGGGTTTGGGTTCCGGATCGTTCCCTAGCTCTTCTTGAGTCGGGATCGTGCCCCCGGAGGTATTCTGAGAATCAGGCTCCTCGGAGGCTCCGTTCTCATGAATACCTTCTGTATTGTTATTTAGCTCAGAATTTTGAGGTGTGCCCCCGGGGGAGCCTCGCTTTCGGGGATGGTGGCAGTACAAGTATTTGGCTTACGGACTTGGCTTGTGCCCCCGGAAGCTCGCGTTTTGATGTCACGGGTTTTCGTTCTTGGGAACCAAAATGTGGTGAAGACTTGAGTGAGGGACTCGTGCTGGATAGCTGCGGTAGCTATTTCTAGGGGTTGAGCTTCCTCTTTGTGTTCTTTTAGATTAGGCTTAATATCGTCTTTTATCGCAATGTCGATGCTAGGCTTGTCTATACCTTCCACGGGTATTATTCTCTTGACGAGAGAGTCGGAGGTTGACGCTAGGGCGGCTAAGGCATCAGCGGAGGAATTTTCTCCGCGGGGGATCCTGGTAAGTTCGAATTTTTCGAACTGTTTAACAAGGTTTTGTACGACCTCCAGGTATGCCCCCATTCGCTCGTCCCACGTTTCGTATTCTCCGTGAAATTGACTAGCTACTAACTGAGAGTCGCTATAAGCACTCAGCTCTCGGATTCCGAGTCCTACTGCGAGCTTCAGACCAGCAATCAATGCTTCGTATTCAGCCTCATTATTGGAGGCATTGAAGCCTAACCTGTAGGACTGTTCTATAACCTCTCCCGTTGAGGAGGCCGGCCTCAGGCCAATTCCGGATCCTTGTTTTGAGGAGGCTCTGTCGACATGGAGTGTCCACTTCGGGATAGCAGAGCCTGTGTCTTCATATTCGGTAGCTAGCTTGATGACAAAGTCAACTAGAACTTGGGCTTTAGCCGCCGTTCTTGGCCGATATTCGATGTCGTATTCGCTGAGTTCTATGGCCCATTTAGCTAGGCGCCCTGATTGGCTGGGGCTGTGCAATATAGAAAGCAAAGACTGAGATGTCATTACGACTATCGAGTGTGATTGGAAGTACGGGCCGAGTTTCCTGGCTGCCGTGATGACCGTCAGGGCCAGTTTTTCCATAGCCGAATATCGTGTTTCGGCGTCTATGAGACTCTTGCTGGTATAATAAACAGGTTTCTGTTCATTCTTTTCTTACCTTACCAGCACTCCACTCACCGCTGCTAGGGAAACGGCGATATAGAGGTACAAGGGCTCTCCTTCAACGGGTTTGGAGAGGATCGAGGCTGGAAGAGGTAAGCTTTAAGCTGCCTGAAGGCTTCTTCACATTCCTTGTCCAATAAGAACTTTTTGTTGTTTCGTAGGAGTTTATAGAACGGGAGACATTTATCGGTGGATCGCGAGATGAATCGATTCAATGCTGCGATCCGTCCTGTCAGCCTTTGCACTGCCCTGGTCGTTCTTGGTGACGACATTTCTAGGAAAGTAGCTATCTGGTTTGGGTTAGCTTCGATCCCTCGCTCTGTGACGAGGTACCCGAGAAATTCCCCGGAAGGTACCCCGAAGGTACACTTAGCAGGATTGAGTTTCATGTCGTATTTGTTGAGAATATCGAAGCACTCTTTGAGGTGATCGACATGGACGTCCCTGTTGGCGGACTTAACGAGCATGTCGTCTATATAGACCTCCATTTTTTTTCCCAGTTGTCCGGCGAACATTTTGTTCACGAGCCTCTGGTAAGTGGCTCCGACNATTTTTTAGTCCGAACGGCATAACTTTATAGCAGTAGGTTCCGCGTTCTGTTATGAAAGCGGTTTTCTCTTGGTCATCTGGGTCCGTCATTATCTGATTGTATCCCGAGAAAGCGTCCATAAAGGATAATAACTGATTGGCCTGCGGTGGCCTCGACTAGCCGGTCGATATGGGGTAGTGGGAAGTTGTCCTTCGGACATGCTTTGTTTAAGTATGTGAAATCTACACAGGTCCTCCACTTCCCGTTTTTCTTTTTGACAACCACTGGGTTGGCTAGCCAGTCAGGATAGTGGACCTCTCTGATAGCGTTAGCTTTCATTAGTCGGTCGACGTCGTCGTTGACTGCCTTAGCATTTTCGTGGCCGAGTTTACGCCTTTTTTCCTTTACAGGTTTAAACTTTGGGTCCACGTTTAGCTTATGTGTTGTTACCTGCGGGTCAATTCCCTTCATGTCGCTGGTAGTCCAAGCGAAGGTTCGGACCTTCTCTGTGAGGAAGCGTATGAGTTTATCTTTGACATGGGCAGGTAACTCCGACCCAATGCGGACGCATTTTTCGGGGCAAGCGGGATCAATGAAAACTTGATCGGTGAGGTTCTGTGGGGGACCTCGCATATTTTGCTGCATCTCCTGCTGTTCCCGGATCAGTAATTGCTATTGAGGGGATTCCTTTATGATTTGGAACCCTCCAAGGTAGCAAATTCTCGATATCTTCTGGCTACTTTGTACGGTGGCTACCCCTGTTGGGGTTGGGAACTTCACACATTGGTGATATGTTGAGGCTACGGCTCGCATCTTATGAATCCATGATCTCCCGAGTATCGCATGAAATGGGGCCGGTTTGTCGATTACCACAAATTTAACCATTTTCATAACTCCTCCGGCTATCACTGGGAGTTTGATGGTTCCCAGGGAAGTGGTCGTTTCCCTAGAGAAACCCACAAGATTAGCCTTCTGGTCGGAGATTTCGTAATCGTCGATCTCCATGCCTTTCAAAGCGTTGTAGAATATGAGGTCTACGGAGCTTCCGGTGTCAACCATTAGTTTGGGTACTTCGTACCCAGCCACATTGAGAGTTATGACTAATGCGTCGTCGTGTGGCTGGTCAAGTTCTAAGGTTTCGCTTTCCCAGAAGGAGATTTTGGTATTCGACTCCTGTCTAGATGGTTTTGGTCGAGAACTAGATTCAGCCTTCCGTAGGTGGCCCTTGATTGAGTTCACGGACTCTCGGCAAATATCCGACCCTCCCAGAATGTAGTCTACTCTATAGTTAGAGAGCTCCTGGGGTGATGCTTTCTCAAATAAAGCAGCCATCGTGCATTCTGGGAGAGGTTTTGGAGCCTCCGTACGAAGGCTCTTTCCTTTCGGAAATTTTCCGAGGATAATGTCGATCCTTTTCTTCGGAGCCGGAGGCGGCGAATCAGTTTCCTTTTCGGGAGACCAACTCCGTTTTGGAGAGGCTTCGCGCGGTGTCCTGTTTTGGAAAGGCGGTGGTCTTCTAAGGTCCACGTCTTTTATTTTGGCGACAGCGAACTTGGCTGCTAGCTATCTCTAGAGGTCCCAGTACTCTTCTGTCGAGTGTCCTTTCCTCTCGTGGTAGGTACATAATTTTTTTTCATCGAATGACTTAGTCCAGGGGGCTCTGCCCGTTGTCGCGACAAGTTTGTCTTCCTGGGGTTCGTCAATTGCATAGGAGTGTTCCCCCTGAGTCTGGTTGCTACGGAAGTTACCTTTCTTAGACTGTCCTCTTGTTTCCTGAGGGTCAGTTTTTGAATAGGTTTGCGGCTTCTTATGAATTTTATCCATCGCAGCAGTCTCCTCTTCGAGAGTAATAAATCGGGATGCT
>OVAN01013489.1:0-12797 GCA_900406275.1 Anastatica hierochuntica
AATCCTGATGAAATGAATTCCCTGAGAACACCCTATGCCTAGCGTCTCCCCAAATTGATTTACAACTTTTATTTGCATTGCTTTCTTCCTTGTTTACGAAATTAGTCTCCTTTTACCAAACTTTCTCTTCCGTCTTAGCCTGTAATTGATCTGAAAGTTCTTAGCACACTTTGGTCTTTGTGGATTCGATACCNACCCGAACCACTACAACGTACTAATTGTACGTTTGCAGTGATTTCTTGGGTGAAAACCTGAGCCATCAGTTACCTTAGAAAGTTCTCGACACCTCCACTTATAACTCAAATTTTTATACGTAAGAGACACATATGCTTATGAAAAAATGGTAGAAAATAGTAAACACAACAATAATCTTGACAAGATTGTAACTTACACAATTACATACTTCAATAGCAGACTTATGTTGTAGACTTCAATAGTAGACTTATTCAGCAGACTTCATTTGAAGTCACAACAAATGAGCAAAAATGACTAATCAAGCAATAATATACAATGGCAAACCGTTCATAACCAATTCACCTTAAGCAACAGGCAAGTGAATCATTTTCTGCAATAAATAAACATATAAGTACAATAGCGATCAAGATTTTTCTCTAGAATTCAGGTGAAGTATGAAAATATCATTAAACTGACCAACAAGAAAACACATACCCCAATAATGATAACACAAAAAGATGTCAACATGGTACAGAAACAAAAAAACCAACTAACACACATGGGAGGGAATAAAATTCAAAAAGACATTATACACATGCTAAAAAAACTTTTTAAAAAATTATTTGTAAAGCAGACTTCGGCTGAAGTCTGCTCCTCAAATGGCAAGTAGACTTCTGTATGAAGTCTACTTTTAAACTTCCTTTGAAGTCTACTCCAAAAACACATAGTAGAAATGAAATCTACAAATAAACTTTCTTTGTAGTCAACTCGGAGTATACTTCAAATGAAGTCTAAAAGTATACTTCATTTGGGTTAGTTATGTAATTCTGAATTCACCTGAAGTCTGCTTAAAAGGAGGTTAGTTTTGTAGTTGACCAAAATGTTGACTTTTCGAGTAGACTTCACTAGAAGTCTACTTAGGTTACTTTTTTAGTTGACCAAAGTCACAAAATATTGACTTCTTTTAGCAGACTTCTCCGAGAAGTCTGAAATGGGAGAAGACTTCTTTTGAAGTCTAATCACTTTTCAGACTTCTCTAAGAAGTCTGCGCGGGTTGGTTTTATATTTGACCAAAACATTGATTTTTGGAGTAGACTTCAAAAGAAATTTTCGTAATAGTAGTAGACTTCAAAAGAAGTATGCTACATTAGAACTTTCGAGAAGTATATTGGAGGGTTGACTTCCTCAGAACAGCATACTTCTTTTGAAGTCTACTACTATTACGCATACTTCTTTTGAAGTCTACTCACTTTCCGAAAAATACGCAGACTTCTTTTGAAGTCTACTCACTTTCCGAAAAATACGCAGACTTCTTTTGAAGTCTGCTCCAAAAATTCAATATTTTGTGATTTTGGTCAAATATAAAACTAAACTGCGCAGACTTCTTTTGAAGTCTTTTCTATCAAGTCAAAACTTTGGTCAACTACAAAACTAACCTCACTTTTTTGCAGACTTCACGTGAAGTATGCTCTAAAAAGTCAAATATTTTTGTCAACTACAAAACTAACCTGCCTTTTAGAGCATACATCTTTTGAAGTCTGCACAATTTCTTTTGTTATCAAAGAAATGTGTAGACTTCACTTTAGGCCTACTCAAATATTTTTCAACTACAAAACTAACCTCTCCGTTGACTAGCAGACTTCCCGGGAAGTCTATTATGGCTGCAGATTTCACGTGAAGTTTGCAGAACGCGTATATGTAATTAAACGAAAATGAAGCTTGGTAGTTTGCCTTGATTTGATTCGAATTGCCTCTTAGCTTCTCCAAGTGTCCATAACCGAAACCAAAGTGATTTGACTCGTTATGTATGTTACAATCGACGAAATGGTGATATTCGAAAGTTGAGATTTTGAAAGAACGAAAATTATTGGGATTTTTTGTTTGAAATGGAGAGAATATGAAGTTTTAATAGTAATATTGTGGATTTAGAGCTTGAAAATAGCATTAAAAGAAGGATTCAAAGCTTCAATTTTGGTTGTTAATGGTGGTAGGGAATATTGAAGAAGATGGCATTTTTGTTATTATGAAAGTAATTGAGGACATTTTACTATTTCTAAATTTCTTATTTTAATTATATAATTTGTTTTCAATGACAAATTTGGTAAATATGAATTGTTTAGAAGGAAAAAAATATGGGATTTTGAAAATAGAGGAGAGAGAAGGTTAGTTTAGCAATTGACTCAAATATTTGAGTCATTTTTGCAATCACTCCTATTTATATAGTTATGCATCTTAATATGTCGCATCATAACTTGATTATTCAATTCATTAATTCAGTTAATTAATTTAGTTAATTAGTGAATGATTATCCTTTCAATTTTTAAACGCTTCTAAATATACAATATCTAAAATTTTCACTAAGTAACAATTACTAAAAGGACAGTTTGTAACCGAACTGAGTAATTTTTTGGATTGTGGTTCGATGTGGTCCGTCCGTGTTCAATCGGGTTTAGTGATATTTTTATAAATAATATTGTAACTGAGAATACATATAAATAATATTATAACTGAAAATAAAATTATATTAATTATTAAATAAAACACTTAAAATCATAATATTTTAAAAACAAAAAATGTGATTTTGCCCAAAAACTATAGTAACTAATAAACTAAATTAAATTTCATGTCTAAGAATTGAACCCGATTCGAATCTGATTCAACATTTTGTCGGTTTTTTGGTTCTTTACCTTTTTAATCCAGTATTTTAACCGCTCTGATTTTCTTTGGTTTATTATTGATCCAAACTGACTATAGTTCCGGTTTACGGTCGAATCTGGTATGACTCACATACCATGAAATACATATATGGTAGGAGAGACTAATTTTTATTTTGACATTGATAATCCATATCGTTATTACATTTCAAGAAATAAAGTATTTATTCCTTACTATAGTTTTTTATAATAAAAACTCATATAATCATCTTTAAATCTCTTTTGTATTAGATTATACTAAAAATATGAATTCTGTGTTTTCAAAGCGTGGATCAAAATCTAGTATATATATATATATCAATCTGACTTAAATCTCTAAATACTAGTTAAGACGGTTTAGGAACCACATATTTTGAGCTATAAATACATATCTAAGGGGTTACTATTAATTATTTACACTAGGGAAAGACACAATTCCCATTTCGATTATCATGTTTTGTCTATTGTGTTCTATTCCATCATGTTTTGTTTCGTTCCGCTCCGTTTTATTTCTTTTCTGAACTTGAAATTGGACATAACAGAGATAATCTTTCAATTCACAAATGGGAAAGGAGGGGAACAAGAATTTATGGAGTCCCGTTTTGTCCATAATGCATATATCAATGTATATATAATACTTAGATAATACATAATTATCTTACAACCAATTCTAAAAAGTACTATTATAAAAAATTTATAAATTACATTGTATAATCAATTTCAACTAATGAATGATGATGAATAAAGAAATTTCGTAGACACTGTTTGGTTTCTTTTAAGTGTTAAGACAGTATTTGATCGTTAAAGATATATCGAAATCTACCACCATTGTCTGTCTCATACGACGAATGTGTCTCGGGATTAGCCTCTCCAAACATGTGTAAGTATTTTGGTATTTTCTCGTAACTCTTCTCCGGAATACCTCTCACAGCATTGACTGCAAATTCACGCAAATTCCATGCTAAAGAATATGAGATCTCACATATACGATAGTGTGCATGATCTGTATAATATCATTAGGTTAGGCCCTTCTTTGACACCTTCATATTTATGCATTATCAGGCCATCTATTGTCTTCGCTGAAGGAATCTTACCAAAATTGGTTCAGCTTGAAGGTGTGCATGAATGTTTAAAGACATACTTTATAATGATAAAAATATGTGGATTCTTTCAAACATTTTCCTCGGACAAACCAATTGCAGGCAATATCTTCGCACCTAATATACCATACCTTCCTATCAGATTTGATAACCATGTAGACAAATTTGTGCTTCATTTCGTATATCTCGAATGTCAACTTCAGTACAATTTTGTTGCAAAAAGTTGGTCCTTCTTAACAGCATCGACCAAAGAACACGACAAAGTTCCTCTGTTTTCTTTTTCACAGCTCATGGTACCAGCATCATAATCATCTCTGTTAACGTCGACTTCCTTCATCTTTCCTTTCTTCTTATTTGTATGCATATCATCCTTCATATTATTTGAATTGTTCCCATTGTGAGAAGAATTTTGATCCTCTTCAGCAGTACTTGAATTTGTATACATCATATTAAGATCAATGTGACCTTTATTCGGATTGTCACACTTTGCTTTATATGTTACACACAATCGATGGGAGACATTCTTCTTGACAAAACTAACAAAATAATTCAGTTGCCGATTGTTTGAAATTATGACGGGTGGGAAACCAGAAGTATTGATCAAGTCGCTAGGTAGACAACTCAACTACATATTAGCATCCTCTTCAATACCGAAATCCTCCAAAACCATTCTCTTTAACTCTTCTAAGGTGAAACTCGACTCCAAAACCAGTAACCTTTCCCCTTTCTCTTCATCAACCAAGAATCCCCATCCTGTAGATGCACCTAATTCCCTCACACCACATGACGCATATATATGCATCATTGAATAAGAAAAGTTGTGAAAATCCACTGATAAAGACTATGAAAATCCAACGACAATTTGTACAATTAGGGTTTCTTCTTTTTTTTAAAAAAAATCCGTAGTAAATCAAATATGGAAATTAAAAAGATTTGCATATATTTTCAGAATATTTACTAATTACACTTCCCATATTTTCGGACATATGATTTTGATTAATTTTTACAATTTTTTGGCTTGCAAAACAAAATTTTCAATAAATTTTGATAATTGAAAAGATAATAAAAGAAAAAGTGGTACAAACATAAAATTTATTCCATAAGGACAATCATAATATTTTTTCATTCTATTTTGACAATTTTCTCATAATTTTATTGTATTTTTTTCAAAATCACATATCTATATATATATTATATGGGAAGTCGCTCGCTTACGTGTCGCGCTCACAGAATTTGCGGCTGACGTGGCGCAATTCCGGAGCTCGGCGATTTATTTTTTCTTTTTAAAAAAGGGTTTTATCTTATATGTCGAATTCTCAATGGTTATCTCTTATTTTACGCTTAAAAAATTGTGTGTATTTTGCAAAAGACAATACTAACCCTACTGGAAATCATGGAATTTATCTTAATTGAAAAAAAATTATCGTGTTTACCTTTCTTCAATGGTCCTTTTTTTATTTTCTTTTATAAACTTTTTTTAAAAATAATCATTTTTTATTTGCTTTTATAAAAAAATTTTAAAAATCTGTCTCTTTTTATTTTCTTTTATGTATTGTTTTTAAAATCATCTTTTTTATTTTCATAAAAATTTTAAAAAATCGTCCTTTTTATTATTTTCTTTTGTAAAAAACTTTTAAAAAATTTAGCCTTATAAAAAATATTTTTATTTATAAAAATTTTAAAATTTTTTATTTATAAAAATTTTAAAATTTTTTGCACTTTTTTAAAAATAAAATCGTCCATTTTTATTTTCTTTTATAAATATTTTTTAAAATCATCTATTTTTATTTTCTATTATAATATTTTTAAAAAAATTACCTTTTCAAAAGATATTTTCTTTTTTAAAAAATAAAAAACTCTATTTGTGTTTATATAACGACATAATAATTATAATTTTCTACTATACTAACCTAATAAAAATTATGGAATTTATCAAAATAAAAAAAAAGTCCCTTGTGTTTATCTTAGTTCAATCGTCTATTTTTTATTTTTTTATAGAATTATTATTATTTGTTTTATCCCTACTAAAAATTATGTTATTTTTTGATTCATGAAAAAAAAAATTGGAAAGATTATCTAAAAGTTTTCGTGGATTTGTTTTGTTATATATAGATTGAGCAAAGCTCTTAATATGTTGATAGTTGACGACCTTTATGCTAAAGTATGAGTCATCAAAATAAATATATAAATAAAAGGGAAAAATATCTATAAATAAATTTATTTTGAATTTTGTATGATATTTTTATTTTTCTAAAAGATAAAAATTAAAAAAAAAACTCAAAATATAATACACAATTTAAAATGTTATTTTCGAAAGTAGCTTCTAATATAATATAATTTAGAAAACGATAATACATAAAGCTTATAAATGAAACTTATTCAAGTTGAGAACTAATTCTCTAATTTTATTATTCTTGATCTAATATATAGGGCTAGATAAGGCTAGACAAAAGTCTGAAGCGAATCAAAAAAAAATACCAGGCACTTACGAAGAAACCTAAGGGAGTGAAGCTACTAAACTAACTGCTAAAGATTCTTCATCCCCTGAGGATGAATCAGAATACGATTATGAGGATTCTCATACTTATTTTATCTTCAATGTTCGACATAACTAGCTAATGTTTATGTTTTTTGTGTATACCATTTTTTGATATGAGATGTCTGATTACTTTTTATGAAAACAAAAACGTTTTGCTGAGAAGGCAACTCCAGCTACTTGCAAAGCTGCAAAGCAGTCCGAATTCATTTGCTAACGCTTATGAGATTAGTATTCATTTGCTAAAACTGGTAAAAACCCATTATGCCCGTGCACGGCACGAATTCATTTGTTTTAAACTTTTGGTGTTTTCTCTATTTCTTCTTTCTTTATTTTGGATTTGTTAAGCCAGTTGTGTGGTTTATCTTTTCTTTTAGGATGTTTTTTCAGGTTCGTTTGAATAAGTTATTGTTGGTGTTAATTAGAATTGCTTTTGGCCAGCTTTGTTATAGTTGAGTGGTTATGAGGTTGCAACTCCAAAGTTTCGTATCTTGGTCGTAGTTTATAGTCGTCTGGATTGAGTGATGAACCAATATTTAATAAAGTTTCAATTTTGAGTTATGTGCATTACCACTTAAGCAATACAGTTGAGTGATGGACCAATATTTAAAACAAATTCAATCGTGAGTTCCGTGCATTAACACTTACGCAATATGTGTGTATTGTCTTGTAACAATTGTTTTACATTAATAAATCAGGTGGAGATCTCACGTTAGCAAAATAAAAAATATTTTGCTTATGGTTTACTATATTTTATATTTTTGTAATGGGAGAATAAGATAGTCTTATGTGTTATCATCACATATTGAACTGTGTTGAAACAAGACTGATCAGTTTTATTTCCATCTAGTTCCTTGCACAACAAGATATTGAACTCATTTGTTTTAAGTTATTCGTCATCATTATCTTAATTTGAAGAGAATTATCTGAGGAATTTTTTATACTATTTTTTGTGATTTATTGAATATTGTTTTGGTGGTCTAAAAAAATGTCTCTTTTGAGCTATTATCTTCTTTTTTTTATATGGGAAGTACAGAACCATAGCTGTTCTGTTGCAAGTTAAGGTGCTTGCCAATTTTTTTATGTGATTCTTACGTTGTTTTAGTCGATCTACGAGTGTTTATATTCCTCTGTGGCATTGCTTTTATTGTGCAATTCACATCCCTTACTAAATCGCTTTCTTTCAAGAGAAATGTAGTTGGGAGCTCCATTGATCAGTGGTGATAGTCGTTTGCTTTCAGCTGAGGACTTAGCGGGTCAAATTATTGAACATCTTAACTATTTCAGGTAAGAAAATTCATCCATACACAAGTTGTATTTGTAATAGTTTTTCATTAAGCTGTCAATTCTCTGGTTATATTAATAGCTTGATTCTTTGTCTTTGTTACTGAATTCTTTCTCCGATACTAAATAAAATAAAGAGTTTACCTATTTTTCTTTTGTGTAAATTTCTTCCTCTTTATTGCTTATGGCCTCTTATCTAGGTTGGGTGCAGTAATGTCCACGGGTATCACATCAAGAGCTTACATTTGACTTTTTTGTTGTAAGTATTTGTCATCTATAGTGACATTACCTCTCTTAAGCTTTATCATTCAACTTGATGTCCAAAAATTAATGTTGCTTGATTTTTAATTCTTCCAGATGAAGTACATGCAGACACCTTTGAGGTTTGGGCTTAATAGTCGCCTCTCCATTGTGCCAAGCGCCCTCTTGATCAGAATGGATATGCAATAAGGTTCTTTTTTCCCGACATTGATATCGTAATTGTTTTTCTTATACTTTAGGTTAAGACCTTTAATGGGATTTTTATATCAGTGTTCTGTAACTTATTCAGGTTATGTCTAATTTAGTGTACTATTATGACATATGTAGAGTGGTTAAGGAATCGTTACTAAAACGGTACTTTAGTAAGGTATAGTCTTATTTTTCATGTACAACTATTTGATTATATTTTTAACGTTATTGTTTTAGTTTCAACATATACATGTGAATAGTATATATCAATTATCGTATTGTTTCCTAGAAGACACCATGAGATTGCTATGCATTAGACAAATGATAAGTGATATATTTTCTTATAGGAAGTTCTTGGTGATGCTCAAGTCCCAAAATCGGAAATTGTTGAAGAATGCAGAAGAGTTAGTTATTTTTCTTCTATTTTCTTGCAATTCTCTTCGACACTTTAACATTTTTTAATCTTTCACTATCCAGTTACTTTGTAAACGGGCAGAGTAAAAACAATAAGATATCAGAATGTGTATTTTAAGATCAAATTTTCAAAAAAACGTTATGTTCGTGCGTCCGCATGGACCACTACCTAGTAATTTATATTTGATAAATTATTTTTAGAAAAGCTACTAAAAATCTAGAACTTTTAAGATAAATAAAAAATGTTACAAGTTTTAAGTAATTAAATTTTAATCCTTAACTTTAAAATAGAATTAGTAATATTCTATATTTATGATAAATAAGTTATTTTAGTCCGTCGAAAGTCAATTGTTGATATTTTAACTTAATGAAAATATCTTGGAAATGAAAATATAAGATTGTTTTGTGTTTAGTTGAAAATTGAATTATATATCTGTTAGAGCACCTCCAATGGAGGTCCTTAACCAAGAATCCTTAACAAAAAATTAATAAACTAATGTTTGGGTCCCATTTTTTTAAGAATTTGTGCTATAAGATCTTTAGCTAAAGATCAATTCTTGCTTGGTCTTTGTACTATTTCTGGGCCCCACTAACACGTGGCGGTCCGCGATTGGTCAATTTTTTGTTTTTTTTAATTTGGCGAAAAAAATAAAATAAAACTAAGGGTCCAAACCTAGTAACACCATTGTAGATGCCCTTAGAGTCTTTTTTTTATTTTTTTTATTTTTAAGTTTTTTTACTTAAATTTGAAAACTGAGAGTTATTTTGTAAATTATTTTAAAAATAAAGGATCTAACTGAAATAAAAGAATATTTGACCCATCTCTGTGCGTCGGTGACAGTGAAGCTTCTCTTCTCAAGAAAAAAAAACTCACATGCTGCGATGAATCTCAGGCTATATTTAGAACAGCAATAACACAGACACTCTTTATATTATATACTGCTAATTAGTACTTATCTGTTTTCGAATTCAAATCTGTTATTAATAATTTTTAAAATCATCATCAATCAAATTATTTAATATATTTCGTTTTTAGAATCCAGAGTATCTCAAAATAATTCCATTTATATTCCGATCTCTCCTGAAAGAAAAAAATTGGAAACTTCGAGGAATGTGTTATAAAATTTTCTTTGTCCTGATTTAGTTTTTGTGTGGAATCGGTCTGAACTCGGACAATTAATCCGCCATTTTCTCCTCGGTCTCTCTGCTCCATTTCTTCAGTATCGGATCTGGGTCTCCTTCGCTTTCGTTTCAAGGTAAGTATTTTATAAAATTTTCAAATGCTTTTCTATTTTATTCATACCCATTTCGTTCAGAATTTATTCAGTTCTTTATCTTTAACTTTCGAGTTATTTTTTAAAAAAAAGATCATTAATCTGAGTCCTTTATTCATTCATCATTCGAATACTTCATCACTCATCGGTAATTTCAATTTAATTTCTAGGTTCAAATATATTTGTTTTATAATTTTATTTATTTTTATATGTTTTCCTTGTAAGTCACACGGCATTGGAAAAAAGGAAAAACACAGCTGTTCCTTGCTTCAAGCCCGAAATTAAGCAAAAAAAATAATATTATTGTGTTTTAACAATTAATTTGGAATCTGTACATTATAAAACTACCTACTTTTGACAGTATCGTAATAAACATCAACCAAACTTCAAACTCTTTTAAGCATCTTTAATCCTCTAACCCAATCTATCTACACTTAAATATTTGAACTTTTTCTATTCCAACCATGTGATTTTGATTCGGTAATTATCCATTTTCTTCACTAAAGTATTTTTTCTTTATCGATTAATGAAAAATTAAAATTTAGTGAATTCGTTTTTTTTTTGGTTTTGTTTGCAGATAGTTGGTTATTTTTCTGGGGACAAGGCGTTAGCTGTAACTCATAGCTTTTAGCTATTAAAGGCGGCACAAGAGTGAATTAAAAAAAAAAAAGAAGAAAAGTACCTCTCTCTCACACACAAGATAGATAGAAAGATACATACACATTTTGTGTGTGTGTTTGTTCTTTTCGTCTCTTAGATCTTGACCTCATTTACATATTCAAGGCTAAGAGATAGTTTTGGGAACTTTGATTCTGATCTAAATTGAATAATCTGGTGAGATCATGGGAATGAGTTTAGATTTCGATGTTGATCTTGAGAAAGGAATGGTTGATTCCGACAATGTTTATACAAAATCGCCGGAGAAGCCATTGATTCCGATGTCTCCCGATGACAAACCGGTTAAAACCGGAGAAGAAACTGAAAATGATGCGAGTCCGGTTCAATCCGCGATCAATAAACCGGGATGGGGGAGGAGCGATCGGAAGAAATCGGCGTCGAAGCCTCCTCGGCCGCCGCGTGGACCGTCGTTGGACGCAGCGGATAAGAAACTGATCAGGGAGATAGCTGAATTGGCGATGCTGAAACGCGCGAGGATTGAACGCATGAGAGCTTTGAAGAAATCGAGAGCGGCCAAAGCTGCGTCTGCGGCTTCTTCACTTGGCAATATAATGGCCTCGCTTTTAACTGCTATTTTCTTCTTCGTCCTCGTTTTCCAAGGTATATATGATTTGATTTCACTCTTTTACGTTTGCGTTTTGCGTTTTGCCATTGCCAATTTCGATTAGTCCTCTTATATTTTTCTTTTAAAAAAAACACAGGGTTGTCTCCGAGGTCAGCCGCAAGCTCCTCCGGGAAAGCTAATATTGGTTTTGTTTCGGTTCAATATGCGGGAAATCCATCAGCAAACGAACCGGATAGAGTTTATACCAGACCGGTTTTAGCACAGAGATTGCCGCAGTATGTTGTTTCCTTTTCTATCTGGTTTAGATGAGTAATGAGATTTCGTTGTCTGAAATAATTTATAATCCGGTTTATTTGTACTTGCAGTTTACTAAAACCGGTTTCCGGTTTGGAGAATGAAAAGAAAATGAATAGAGTTTCACAGTGAAGCGTGGGCAAACCAACTGGACATTTCCATACTGTTTTTGAATCCTGTATTAGTAAACTGATAAATTTTTGAGACAAACCGGCTGCTTTCTCGGCGGCTAACTATCCGATGTGGGTAAGAGTAGTTTTGTTTTTGAAATAAAATGAGTGAAGTTGCAAATAATAAAAAAATCAATGTAATATTTTTTTAAATCTTAACTCTATAATACAAAATGCCATCATCTGAATAGATTGTTGTATCTTTTAAACAATTGAAAAATAGTATTCAAATAATATCAACATTATTGGTATAATATCACATGTCAAGGATGCTTTGCAGTTGAAAATTTTGAAATCAATTATTTAAAAAATATGTATAGTTAGAAAAAGAATCCATGTGGCTGTATCTAGAAATGTCTATTGAGCTTTAGAGGACCATTTTAATGGTGTGCAAAATTAACAGAACATGTGATTTCACGTGTGTGTTTATTTCAAATGGTCTATTATTTCTGTTCTGTCTTCGATCGGATGCTTCGTATGCCGCAAACATGTTACCACCTTTCAAACACTGTTACCGTAATAACAGATTCTTGGTCTGGATAAATCAAGGTGACATGATCCGAATCCAAGTGAATCGTTTTTATAATGTTAAATTTTATTGCAACAAAAAATGTTTTTAAAAATTTTAAAAGAAGAAGAAAGATCGTAAAAATAATGAAACTTGCATAAGAGTGGCCATTTCATGAGTAGCTCATCACAGCTCGTCAGCTTATATCTCCCAAGGCGCGAGTTGCAATAAGTTTGCATTTGATGAATTTGTTGTTAGAACGGATGCGTTGAAATAAACTTAAAACTCGAAATCACTCAAAACACTATTATTAGATATCATTCAAACAAAACTTACACAAGTCTTTGTTTGATCAGTTTCACGTAATTAGCTTTTCTTTGCTAAAACCAGTGACCAATATCTAAACCCTTCCTAAGAAGGCAGAAACTCTTCTCTCGAAAACTCTCTCTCACGTCAAGCCCACTTTGCCTCTTCCTTTTTCCTTGTCTTAAATAGACGTCCTCACTTGACCTAGAGAATCTCGAAGCTATCTTCCAAGATACGTAAATCTTCTCTTTTTCCATATACTCATGATCTTGACACATCAGCTCCACGTGTTCATCCTTATCACATATGAGTCACACAACCATCCTTTGTGCCATCAGTCTTCTCGATGCT
>OVAN01013490.1:0-12797 GCA_900406275.1 Anastatica hierochuntica
TTCTACCAAAATTAAGAAACCTTAATTTTTATAGTTTATTGGACAGCCCATATCCAAACCAGTTGGTCCATTTATTTGTGGGTCTAAATGGTTTTTGGCCCATTTAAACCGTTTTCATTTGGACTTAACCATAATCGGTCCATTATAATTTGGACATGGGCAGCCAATGGTTATCATGTCCAATTGACATCTCTAAATAGTGTATGAGTGATATGTGAGTGATGTTTAATCACGAAGCAATTAAGAACATTATTGTGGCTAGTATAGCGACTTAGCGAGTAAATTTTTAATCTAAATTATCTTAGTAATTAAAAAGAAATGCAAATTTAACGATGATTAAAGTTAGGTTTGGAGTGTAGAATAATTTTCTTCATCTCCCCCATTCGAATGGTAGAGAAATCGTGTTTCCTTTTTCATTTTGTGGACATAGTAAATAGCACAAATTCCTCAATTTAAGTGGTAACCATATTTATGAAATAACGAAGAACGTAATTATCTTTGAAGCATACTTAATTTCTATTAAAGATAAAAAAATAATTATCAAGTTCAAAATCTCATAATTTCATCTCAATTTGGTATGGAAAACGTAATACTTTGACATTTGTCATATTTTATAGTGTAATAACCAGAAGTAACATTTGAAGTGTTTTTTAGGTTTGTTTCCCTTTTTCTTGGGTACCACAAATTTTGTTTTCCAAAATTACATCGATTTTTTTTCTACTTTATTTTTCAATAGTCTAACAATTCTATTATATTAGAAATTGTTGTTAAATAAATTTTGACATACATAATTTTACCATATTAATCATGTTTTTATACGAAATTATATATGACACTTCCTATTTTATTTCGCAAACTCTATAATTTTAAATTTTGATATTAAAAACGTACTTAAATTAATTTTCACATTCATAATTGACCATTTCAGTCATGTTTATATTCCTTATATTTTTTAAAACTCATTAACCATTTTGGATTTTGATTTAAATTTCAGATATATAATTATATTCTTAGACTAAAATGGTTTGATATTGTAATCAAGTTAGGGTTCACCTAAAAAAGGTTTGATATTGGGTGAATATAAATTTTTAACTATTCCCATAATAAATTTGATCATCTTGCGAAGACTCATCCAAATCAAAATCATATAAAAAATTGAATATATATATATATATATATATATATATATTTCTCTCTTTTGGCGTTAACAGGAACGTGATGAAAATCAATTTTAATGCAGGAGAAACAAAATTACTTAATCAATTTTATGTTACATTTACATGATGTATATGATCGGTTATACTTCATTTCCATATTAGATATGTGACAAAATTTCCATCATTTTTAGAGATTGGAAAATGTTTTTATTTTTATTTTGAGAGCTTAGATGTTCTGAGGGCTATGTATGACTTGTTTTAGCCTCGAGATTATGAACAATGTATGACATGAATCATGAAAACACACAACAGTCATATTTTAGATGCCATGATTTGTTTGTCGAAATAACAAAAGCGTTCCAATTTTTTTTATGGATCTTGTCGAAATATCTAAAAATTGTGTTTGTATACAATTTATGTCACTCACAATCGATTAATTTTTTTGCCAGCCACCTGGAAATTTCTTTCCAAATAGAGTATCAACTATAAAACAAAACGGTAAACCCTTTGTCCAACACTAAGGAAAGTGGTTAGGTTTTACATCATGTTGACAGAAAAAGGAGTGCCAGGCAAAAAAATGATCTCAAGAAACAGAAACTTCTAAATTTCACCGATATATGAACCCATCCTAGAAGGCTTTGAATAGTTTTTTACATGGTAAAGAGTAACCTTTAAAAATATTCTGAGTCTATTTCTGATTCATCACACTTGCATGATTTTTGCATCAATAAATCGATAGAACTAATTGTTAAACTAATGTTCTACAATCACATCAGCGGAATCACTGAGGTGAATAAATATTAAGCACAACTATAAGAAAGTAAGAGAAAATACCATTGCTGGATGAAACTCTAGCTTACATACCGTTAGAAATATGAGAATCGCTTCACTTCCATCCTTCAGACTCCCCTCTCCAAGATTTGTTCTCCACATTACCAGTTGCATAAAACATACACGTCATCAAGGGATGAGATCACTATAATCAGTCAAAGTGAAGCAGAATGATTACGTCTTATACATGAGACTTAAAAGGTCCAACCACTATTCATTAACACAAGATGATAGAACCATCAAAAGTAACGGACTTTGTAAACTCGTAAGGCAAACACAAGATGATAGAACCATTGCAGTGAGACTTACATCTTTTATGGAAAATGGCTGGGAGTGGCAGGCAAATACCGAGTCTTTGGGTGGAGATATTCGGTTACTGAAGGTGGAACGTTGATTAAGCAAAGATTGGCAATAACGAACACATGAATTGATGTCCTCCTTTTCGGGAAAACATTGATCTTTCATTCTATTCTCGAAGGATAAACACCGAGAATCAATAGTTGAGTTTTCTCAATTGAATTGCGAGCAATGTTGACCTTCATCTTAATGTCTGAGAAGGTGTTTTATATCCTAATGCCTTCTCGAAAACACCACGGACATCCTATTGGTTCTGTAACCTTATCTCAAGCTCTTGAATCTAAACGCAATCAAAGTTTTTTTTTTTTGTTCACCGAACGCAATCAAAGTTCTATTTGAGTAAAAACAAATAATCTTGAAGTAAAAAGAGATATAGAATTTCATATACAAACCTCTTGCTTCAGAGAGCTCTACTTTTACATCCGACCATAGATTTTTCTTTGTTTCAACAGACTTGAGTAATTCAAAATTCACCTCTTTCGAAATCAGAGAGCTCATGAGTAAATTGGATAACGACGGAGAGATTTTCAAAGCTCCAACAGCGAAAGGAGACGTCTCCAGATCGTACGCAACTTTGATGAGGACTTGACATAGTTGGTGGTCCGGGATTCTATTGAGCTGAATCATAAGGCGGAAATCTCGTCCTTGGATTTGCTTCAACGTCTGATTAAATGGATCCGTAAGCAATACGGAAAGCTAAGGCGTTAAATTATACCATGATTCTTATGAAAGAGGAATGATGAAGCAAATACACCTAATTTAAGGCGTTGTAGCAAATAAATATACGAAGAAGATGAACTGGTCGTCGTTATGAAAAAATTTATGAGAAGAAGTTGAACCATTTCGTCATGAGAATATAGAGGAGATAGAAAGCCTTGTTGAAATTTTTTTTAGGCGATAATATTATATGCTGATGTGGCATTTTGACAGAAATCTAAATTAGCAGACGTGGCTATCCTCAAATCTTTTGATTAGGTTCTTTTAATTAGTTAGATTTGTAAAGCTTTTGATTCTCTTTTCAAACTAGAGAAAAATATGATAAATCACAAATCGTCTTTTTAGAAAATTAAGCACAAGATAAACTATCGACAAGCTTCTTCGATATGTTCAACCATTTCTTAATAACGTAGTCTTTCACTTTCTTGTCGTCGTGTTCAAATACATGGCACAATGCATCGACGTAATAATTTGGAAGCTTCCCTTTCAGTCTCAAGAAGTACATGACGATTCGTCCCTCATCACTGCAGAATTTGTCAGGAGAGAAAGATCCAGCAATGCTTTCTCTTATGCAGGCTTCCACAGGGCTCTCTTCGGCTAAAGAGATTGCAGAAATGGTGAGAAAGGCTACCAAGAAGATGATGGTGCTCATGGAGGTCTTCATTGTTGCTTCTTGCTTCTCTTTTGATATCGAATGAAAGTGCATGTACAAGTATATATATGTTAGAGATTAGCTGAAACTGTAAAATGTTAAAGAACTTGAAACTTCTTCACATTTACTCCATCTTTACTTTATCGGTTTTAACTTCATATCAGTTTAATTTCATATATGAAGTTTAGCTATATAGATGTTTCTTTAGTTACGGATCAAATGAGACTGGGCAATAGTGCCGGATGAATCATCGGAGAGAGCTGAGATAATCTTTCAGCAAATCAATGATGGGAGTTGCTAAAGAATCCCGGCCAAGTTGCTGAAACATGATTCCATCCATTCGAGCTTGAACCCCCTCGGTGATTGTTAACTCATTGAGCAGTTCTTTCAGTGTTCTGTCCACTCCAATCATCGAGCTTCCTATACCACTTAAGATATCTGGTAGTGTTGTAGAAGGTCTCGAAAGCTCGACAAGATTTACCTGTGTTTACCATACCAAAAAAACAAAGTATGAAATGTCAACAACTTAATAATGCTTTATTGTGTTTTGAAAAATTATTACAATGATATAGGTTCAGTGGGAGTATGAAAGAGCTTTTTAGGGGCGAACCTTCTTGTGAAGAGGAATATTAGCTTTCTGCTTAGCAATGGCTATAGCTCGGGAAAGTCCACCAAGAGCATCGACTAGACCCCGAGAATGTGCATCCTTACCGGTCCAGACTCTGCCTTGCGCTACTTCTTCCATCTTGTCAACCTAAGAACATGACAGAGTAAAATATTTGTCTCTAAAAGGATATAAGATGACAATACAGAAGAAAAATACTAGATTGGAACATATACATGCATCGATCTTGATAAAGCTGCTTTATTCCGGAAAAGCTGATATGCATGCTGTGCAGACTTCTCAAACAGTTCTGCTTCCTCTGGCCTGAAAACATAGTTTTTTGTGTGAATTAGAGAACCGAAAAAAGTTCAGGATCGAATTTGACAACAGCTAAACTCAAATTGGCACTAATTGGGTAACAAAGACGGTTAAAGCACAACAAGGTATATTCGTTGTGACTTGTGAGAACCGAAGTGAGGTCACCTACTTAAAAGGTCTTTCCTCAGCCCCCAGTAACTCAGCATATTTTCCTCGAGATATAGTTTCCTTGTTGAACCCAATCTTCTCATATAGTTTGGCCAAGGTAAATCTTGCTGCAACAAGACGAAGAGACAAACAATCAGGCGACAGAGAGGGTGAAGATCATTGCACGAAGAGCCTAATTTTCTCTTGCGCAAGTGGACAACGAAAAACGTTGTCAAAGCACCTGTTACAACTCCAATTGAGCCAGTTAATGTCAAATTTTCAGCAACAATGGTGTTTGCAGCCATGGCCATGTAGTAGCCTCCGCTAGCTGCTACATCTGACATTGATGCGATGACAGGTTTTGTTTCAGCCAGTAGTTTGATCTCCCTCCACATTCTGTGTACCAATGGGTAGTATTGTGATAAAGTCTAGAAGAGATTCCAGAAATTTTTAAATACAAATCCTAACATGACCTCCAAGGCTTGATGAATATCATATTTGCTAGGGACTAAATTATTCAGTAGCATGCGTAATCCACTCCCTTGATTAAAAGGATAGCAATTCAAGTTTCTAACTTCCATAGAGGAAAAAATAATATTAAAGTAATGTGTCTGAGTTCATCATGTTAGAAGGAAGCCAAACCATCCATGAAAACATATGTTTAATCATAGGAGCATATGTAGGTACAATTATACAACGTTGATTATCAATAAAAACTACTTACAAATCAGAAGCTAGAGCATCGCCTCCGGGACTATCAATTCGGATGATGGCGGCCTTAAATTTTTTGGACTCTTCAAAAGAAAAGAGGAAATAGAAAGTTCTGAGCAGCTGTTGAAGAACACAACAGAAAACTTGTGGACGAACACGTAAAAGAAAATAGACTTACCTCTTACAGTGCGGATCTTCTCAATTAGTTGTTCTGCTATAATAGCTGAACCAGGAGCGCTTAGTGGACTCTTAACCCGAGAAATGCTTCCCCCTGCTCTAATAATAGCTATCTGGTCTTGACCACCACTTAGACCAAGAGTCGACTTCCTGACACCCGAGTATTTTCTGCATAAAATATTTTGATTTGAGAATAATGTTACTAGCCTGTGATATTGATGAAACTGAATGAGGCTAAAAGGGAACTGTAAAACACTATCCAACGATATTTCTTGAGAAGATTACATACAATAAAAATAAAAAGCATGAAATCTGAAGTCAATTAAGTATGCATAGCACCATTTAATAGAAAATTGCAAATCATCTATTACTACACAATGAGAACCAAAAAAGATGACATATGTCTGATCTACACAGGGTATTCATTTCTCCATATTATATTAACTCTAAACCAAGATTACCCAATAATGCAGGATCCACCTAGGAGGCTTTATGCCTACATTACCCACTCGTATGAGGTTTCGGCAAGTGGACATGCGAAGATAATAGTTCTAGATTCAGTAAACCTCAATTCCATATAGTAGAGTAAATTACTTGTAATCAACAGTAGGAAGCTTTTTGTCTTTTCCGACTCCAAGCCTCTCTTTCAGCATCGATATAACCTGCAGGTTCAAGGGGAAATGATATAGAGCAGAAACAGTATGAGGCCAGTATCTAATTCTTTTATGTATCGCTTTGTGAGGAATTCTTCATAACTATTGCAAATAATCTACCCCAAAATTTGAGATAATACTAAAAGATCCAAAAAGAAATGAGTAATGGACAGAATAACAAGGATCATCACTTCTGGAAGCTAGATCACATAGAAGGTAGTGAATCCCGTCATTAAATAAGAAAATTGAGGGAGTTTTACCTCATCATCATACCGAACATCCTTTATCAGCCCCTCTTCCTTTAGCTTTTCAACTTCAAAAACTCCTTGATTGATAAAACTTTCAATATCTTCTCGCTTTTTTCCTGCATATTTCTAAGTGCAAGCCATTCAGGAGAACTGAAATGCTAAAACCGTAACAATTTGTGAACAAATCTGGCACCTGTTGAGTCAGAAACACCATCCAGCCAATTTGCATAAATGTTATCAAGTAGCACGCTCAGCATCTCATAATTTTCCTTAGATATATTTTTACGGGAAAGCTGATCTCCAGCACTTTTGTACTTTCCAATCCTTTGTACTTGAGGTTCAATCCCCACTTTTTCAAAGACACCTACACTTTTGGAAAACAACTAGTTCACGAAAGAGGCCGAACAATTACTGCTTTGTTTTATGATAATCCGGTTTTAGAACCTTTCATTGACAAAATTTTGAATAGAGAGACGAGCACACTAAAAAGCAAAAGAGGCCGAACAATGATTCACAACAGCTGACTAAACAAATGAAGAATGGTCCGCACACAATACGAGTGCAAATAGTTTCTGTATAATATAGAACATAGAAAGGACTTTTAGTGACTACTTTTGAAGAGAGAAATTGAGCCAGAGAAGAACACAATCCTTTACCTCCAAGAAAAGATGCTTGAACAGTTAAACCATACAGAAAGGAATACGCACTGGGCGGGGCATAGAGCTCGTTGCACGCACAGCCAAGATAATATTCCTTGAATCCACATATGTTGATATACCCAACAATGAATTTACCTAATAAAGATTTGCTTGATCAGATCACTGAAAGCTAGAACTCAATCTTGATATTCAATCAAGAATGTAAAGATTCAGGAGTTGCCTGATTTCTTAAAATCCAGTATATGCCTACGAATTTCCTCAACCTTCCCCCATCCACAACTCAAAGGCTCAATATGAAGGTAGACTCCAGCGATACGAGGATCATATGCAGCTTTCACGAAATTCTCAGAGAGTTGAGGTAGAGAAAGCCCAGAAGAGAAACGACTCTTTAGCTGATCAGAGATCTGAAAACGAACGATCAAAAAGCTACTCAACCCTAGTACGAATGTTCCGAGTCTAAAGCACGATGATACGAATGTGACGGAACCTGGCCTCGCAATGTCATGGTCAAGACGCTTCCCTTGCGAACACGTTTCCATGGTAACGCGAAAAGCATCCGCAGCTTCACAACGAAAGTCTCCCACGCGTTCCTCTTCTCATACTCCATTTCTCCGGTGGGATAGTCCTCATCTCTTTCCCGAAGCTGTTCCTTCTGATCTTTCTCCATCTCCGGTGAGGAAGCAGGTGAATCATCGAAGGCACGAACTGAGAATCTCCGATTGTACGGAGGAGAACGAAGACGAGGGCCGATATGGGATAATTGCGGATTCACGAGGAGAGGTCTTCTGTATAAAGCCGAAGCGGAGACCAGTGAGCTACTGCTGCTGCAAAACCTAGGTACTACATGAGGCGCGTGAAGAAACAGTAGCTTCGCCATTGTTTTCTCTCTCTACTGCGAAATTTTCAGTGGAAGAGAAGAGAGATGAGAGAGAAAGGATTGAGTGAGAGAAAAGGCAAACTTTTTTCTTCCACGTCGTCGCTGCTTCACCGTTGAGTGGCGTGTGACGGTCAAAGTTGTTACGTGGACTAACGGCTCACAATGATTCGCTAGACCATTTTCGGTTTAGTGGGTCTAGTCTCAAATGTTTTAACCTAAGCCCATATGTACATCCAATGATGAGAGACTAATAAATTAGAAAATTAAATGAAAAAATTTAGTAATTTTAAAACATCAAGGTGTTTCCTGTAACACAACTGTTGCTTCCAGAATCACGATCAAACACACGGAAACGATCGAATCACGACGTTGAAACAAATCGATTGAGATACGAAGAAGAAGAAGAAGAAAAAAACAGAAGTGTAACAGGAGATAACACAGATATTTGTTTACTCGGAGTTCACCGATTCGTGGTTACGTCTCCGGGGCCTGGCTCAGGCGATTCACTATGATCAAAATCAACAATCACAGTACAATCTCTCCTCTCCTCTCTCGCTATCGCTCACCGCCATTAACAGAACAGAGCGTTAAAGAAAATATCCCACAAGATCTGAGTTTTAATACCTCAGATTCTGTTACAACCGAAAACCCGGTTTACACATACCGGTAGAACCATAGAAACAACACAACCCAAGATTAAACCAATCCTAGATTGATAACCAGCTTCTAATTGACTTACTCGTCTAGTTCTATACACTTGAGAATTTGATTTCTCATCACCAAGACTTCAACAACTATCTTCAATGGAGAGAGAGAGAAAGAGAGAGAGAGAGAGAGAGAAAGAGAGAGAGAGAGCTCGAATTTTGAATCGTCGGAGGCGGCCGGTGGTCCTCCACTACCATTGAAGATTACCCCTTCCCTTTTCTTAGCTTTTTATTTCGCTCCTCCCCCTTATGAAGCTATCTCTGGTTAACAATCCCTCTGGATCTCGCGGCGAAGAGGTGAAGATCCAACCGGATCTGAATTCGTTTTGACGAAACCTAGTGGAGGAGAAAGGAGGTGGTTCCTGAAGGCTACGGAAGAGTCGGATTTTCACGGGTTAGAAGCTTGGTCGACGACAATTTTCTCTTATTATGTTTCTCGTCGAATCAATCTCTGTCGAGTGGCGGTGACGCGAGCGACTGAGTGAGGCTCCTCTCGCGGCGGATCTGGCTTTTAGGTCTTAAGCGGAGGGTGAGGAAGGTCATTGAAGCGATTAAAGTTATTAACAGGCTTGATTCGACCGGATTTCGTCTTCCTCTGTTAAAGGGTTTCGAACTTTTCCGGTTGCTCACCTCAACCCACTCGGTGACAGCTTTTCCCGGCTAGTTCGGAAGGCTCACTCAGATTCGAACATCTTCTTAACAAATGATGAAAAATCATAACAAAGGAACATTCACCGTTGGTGTTATAGTGTATGGCCCGGATTTCACTCTCATATGTTGTTTGGCTATCACTTTGGTATATTTCGAATTCCCTAGTTATGTTTTAGTAGTCATTGGTTTTAGGAAGTTGTTTTGTAGTCTGCTTCTTTGGTTTAATTTATGTGGTCTAAGAGGCGATTCATTCTACCTTAGTGTGAAATGATTTTGTTCTCATTGTGGTCAAAAGTGCAATGACGGTCAATATATGGTATTATTGGTTTCTCATAGAGTGTATCGGGGTGATACTAGCATCCGATTCATTGCATTGGTGGTTTACGCCTCTTTTGAAGCACCGTAGTCGATATTCCGTTGTAATCAAACTATTGGTTAATATTAAGTTGAAATTGAGCCAAAAAAAAAAACATTATCTCCAATGGGACTGTTGAATAAATATATCCAAAAGTCGAAAAAAAAGAAATAATACATTGAGATAGTTGAATGGTGAGTGGGATTCAGTGAGTTGAGATTTTTCAACCGATTGAAAAAAACTAAAGTGGACCCAATTTTTTTATGTTTACTTTTCTATTGGCTTCTCGAAGTTTGAGAATTTTTTCTCTCGATAATCCAAAAACAATTATTTCTAACTAAAATAATTTATTATTTTATTTTTATATCAAAATTCATAATTTTTTAACTCTCCAAATAGAGACTTGATTCATTTGATTTGGATACAAAAAAACTCTATTTCTACTACAATTTTCTATCATAATATCTTTAAACTCTTGTTTATTCCTTTAAAAGTTTTCTTTTCTGAAACGGATCCGAGCAGTAATTCTTTTAACACCCAGAATTCTTTAAATTACTTTTTAAAAAAAATTAATGATTACCCTTGCAAAAATAATTAAAATATAGAATAAAAAATGTTTAATTAGTTATGATTTTAATTAAATTAATTGCATATTTTTGTTAACATAAAAAATGATGGAATATGATGTTGAATATTATTAAAAAAAAAATCATTTGTAGAGTAAAAAATTTTAGTGGGTGTTGAATTGTTAAGTGGAAGAGAGAGAAGATGATGGGGAGTGCAAAATAGGGTGTTGAAAAATATTTCCATTGTATATAGTCTAATATAAAGTAACCGACCCATCGATAGTTGTACTATAAGCTATAGACGTTTCACTACGCGGTTCGTTCAGTTCCCAATACACTGGGTTTTGAGTATATCGCTTCTAAAAAGAAAGAACCATTCAAATTAAGTTTTTTATTTAGAAAATTTCAGGTTTGGCTCAATTAGATTCCATTATGAAAAAGGTTTATAAAAAAGTTTATGACTAACTGTAGATTAGTATATAAAAATGTAGAGTTTTGAATGAAAATTTTGCATCTCAAAATTTAAAAAACAAAAATATATTGGGTATAAAAAATATTTAATTTAAATTCAAATATATTTGAAATTTTATAAAATTACCAAAACTGCTAAAATCGTCAAAACAGTAAAAACCGCCTAAACAAAAAAAATCTTTAAAATTGTAAAACCACCAAACCACAAAGAAAAATTGTAAAATCGCAAAAACGTTAAAACAACCAAAAATACAAAACAACCATAACCGAAAAAACGCAAAATCCGCTTAAAACCACCAAAATCTAAAAAAACTATAAAATGATCTAAATAAAAAAACTGCTAAATCCGTAAAACTGCTAAACCACCAAAACTGCATAAACAATTAAAACCACAAAATTTTGGAAACCGCAAAAGCCACTGAACAGCTAAAACTGCAAAATACATAAAATCTCAAAAACCCACTTGAAATCAAAACCACAATAACATCAAAATGCAAAAAAAATGTAAAAATCACAGAAACGCTAAACCACCAAAACTTTATAAGAAACTAAAACCACAAAATTGCAAAAATTACAAAACCACCAAAAACTGCAAAAAACACAAAACTGGAAAAAAAAACCGCAAAATCTAAAAAAAAAATTAAAACCAAACTGCAAAATCCATCAAAACCGTAAGTACCATAAAATCAAGTAAAACCATATAAAACCATAGATACCGCTAAAACCGTAAAATCTAACAAAATTGCAAAAACCACTCACAATACCCCAAAAAAATCTTCAAAATCGTAAAAAATATCTAAAACCATCAAAATCGCTAAAATCACCAAAACCACAAAATCGATCAAAACTGTTAAATTCGCATAAACTAGAAAAACTACCAAAACTGATAAAACCACAAAACCGCTAAAATGCAAAAAAAACTGCTAATCAAAAACTTTGTTTCTTTTTTATTTATGCTTATTTGGCTTAAGAAGGTACAATATTTTGTTCGTTGGCATTGCTTATTTCGTTGTTGTTGAAATTGAGTTACACATCCAAGAGCTTTGTTTACGTATTATGTAAATATGTTTATATATTATTAAATAATATATATTTTCAAATAATTTCAATTTAAATTATTTTAAAATATAATTTAAGAGAAAATTAGTTATCAAAGAAATGAAATTATTTCAAAATACAATTAGTTTATAAAATAATATTTTGATAATTATTGATTTTATATGATCTTAATATATAAAATTGAATGCGTTTAAGGTAGATGCGCCTTAAAGTATGGCTAATCTTTAATATTGTCTACCCGTGAAGGTTAAATCTTTCGCTTTAAGATATGGCTAATATGTAGATGATATGTGAGTGTTATAGTCATTTTCATCTCAATGGGTGTAAATCTTTCTCAAATATTATTTAAAGTATTTTAAAAAAATACTTAAAATTTTTATGTGTCGCGATCTTGTACACCGATTTTGACGTAACGTCACCAGATGAATATGTTTATCTTCTTTAATAATTCCTTGAAAACTTTATCCCTACTGAGATCGTGTATATGTCATTGTTTTGTTTTAACCTTTTTTTAAACTAGATCCCAAAATTCGGCCACAATGTGGCGTCTCCGAATTTAAAAGTTTATCTCTTTAAAAGTCGATGACTTTTCCATAGACAAACGCCTCTACTCGCATTATTCACCTCTCCTCTTATTCGTTTACGATAACTTACAAACATTGATGGATCTAGAATCCACACAGAATATGGGGTAGATGATTCGTGACAATATATTGAAAAATGTGGTGTTTTATTGAATTGTAATCAAAAACTTTACAAGGGTTACAAGCTCAATCTCTAGAAGGAAAAATCGGTCCCTTTCTTCAAACTCCTCCTTCTTCTTTTATACTCCTCCAGCTCTTGTAACTCCCGAATTATTGTGCATTTATTCCTCTCGTTAATG
>OVAN01013491.1:0-12796 GCA_900406275.1 Anastatica hierochuntica
GTCGACGCTAGCCTTGGTACTCGGATGTTTTTAATTTCTTTCGGACGGACAGACTCTATGTGGAGATTGGTCATGATTGATCGTCCCCGAAACTTTGACACCAGGTCGGGAAGAGATAGTCTGAACAATGGGAATCTCGGAGCTTTCAGATATCCTTACGATTCCCGTCTTCGAAGGGGAAACATCGTTTCTGAGACCCTTTTCAGGCATTGATTTCGTCGGGACAGTTTTTTACCCCAACAAGCTAGCTAAAGAGCAAAGAGAAGGAAGGTTAGCCAAAAGAAAAGGAAAAAACAAAAAGCTAGTCAAAAGCCAAGGGAAAATCAGTTACCTTGATCATCCCTTTCTGAACATGGTCAAGGATCCCCAGATTGTCAGAGCTAGGATGGCTAAAGGGAAGTGAAGGGAAGACAGAGCTTTGCAGGTGCGCCAGAGCACCGTCAAGATCACCAGCAGAGGAGGAGGACTGCTTGGCAGGGACATTCTTGTACTTCTTGGTGGAGGCCGAAGCCCTCTGGATCTCCTTCCTCTTAGATTCAGCAGAGGGAGACTCTGAGATCTCTACCACTTCTGAAGTTTTGCTCCCTGATTCCAACTTTTCCTTCCTCGCTGCATGAGCCCTTTTGAAATCCTGCAGTCCTTTGGTTCCGGATCCTGCCATGTTCCCTGCAAAATGATAAGAAGTTAGCCAAGAAGAAAATAGAAAGCAAAGTAAAAGCAGTAAGCAAACCTCTGATGCTGCTTTGTCCTAGTGCTTCTTAACTCAACAAGAACGGAATACTCCTCTCCTCAGCAGAAATCTCCAGAGCCTCCTCAGCCTTCTCCTTACCTTCCTCTAACTTCTCTGTGGACGCCTCTGCAAAAATAAAAGGACAAGGGGGTCAATGTCAAAGGGGAAGCGATAAAGAGAGAGGTATCCTAGACCTAACAGTAAATTTGCAGAGGGTAGGGAGACCATACGATGACCCGACTTTAATAAAAACAAATTTTTGGGCCCAATGTTTGGTGAAGGTTACCCCCCTTCCTCTTCTCCTTCTCTAGCTCCACGACTAAAGGAGCACCAGCTCGGGGACGAAAGCAGAGGAACATGAGTGAAGTAGTAGGAGTGAAGGAGTTCATCGACACCCAGATCAAGCCCGTGAAAATCACTGAGCACCTAAACAGCTGTGAGGATCCACCTAGAAGGCGGGTTCAGCTGAGAGGGACAGATGTCGAATGCTTCGAGACCTTCCCCACCAGAGTCGGTATCATACCTCTGACTCCAGCCTCAAAGTAGCCTTCATACATGGCTATCTCGTCCCCAGGGCACTCAGAGGCCCTCTCATTCTTCCTAGGCACCCTCACTTTGGCGCTCTCCCTGATGGAGTATTGCTTCTGCCAGCCTTCCAAGGCCTCAGAGCTGACGTTGGAAAAAGGACCCACCTTTAAAAGCTCCAAACTCGCAGCAGAGCGCAAAGGTCAAGGATTAGCATCAGGGATCTCCATGTCCTCAAAACATCATTCAGCCTCAGTAGAAGGGCTCGTCTTGATTTGGTGTCTCTTCCAAACACAAGCACCAATAGATGACGAAGCCACAGGGAAGAATTGTCGCCAAAACTAGTCATCTTTGGATCAGACAGGTTTCGATCTCGGATTTAGGGTTTGATTGGGGAAAGAAAAACTTAGAAGCGAAGGTTGATTTGGAACCCTAAAGTTATCCTCTGGAATCTACCTTAACAGAAGCGAAAAGAGAAAGGAGAAAAGAGTTCTAACCTTATATCATAGACGGAAAGAGCCCGAGAATGATTCCAAAAGCAACGACTCTGGCAAGAAAAGGAAGAATATGAAGATAAAAGGAAAGAGAGGAAACAAAGGAAGATTTAAATGCCAACAGAAAGAGAGAAGACCAAGTCTAACCGCACGCGTCTAATCACAGGCGCAGATTTCGTAACAGCAACGGCTATAATCCTCCTCTCGAATCTTTGAAAAATCTTCACCAATTGCTACAATTTCCTCCTCAAATCTTCACGGTATCGACGACTAAGATCTTCCAACAAAATAACAGTCTCCGAGAAGTGTTAGCAACTCACAAAGTTTGAAATTCAAAGCCCTAAGGTCGGACGCCAAGAGCCAAACGTGATCTCCTGCCACAATTACATCCATTAACAAACGTGACTCAAGCTATTAGCAAACAGACACCAACGGAAAACAAAGGCCCCATGCGAGTCACACTTAAAAGGCCGAGCAACTAATGGCTTCCTATCTAAGCAATATGGAAGACATATTATTCCACAACTTCGGATCGAACCTGTGCAATAAGGGGAAAACTGTTGGGAGTAATTTAGGCCATGGGAATTCCCCCTGGCTTAGATGGAGTACAACAGTAAGACCTCAAGGCAGGGGAATGCCAAGAAGCAGGAAGCCAGACGACATTGCATAGCCGAAAGTCAGAAGCCAGCCGACCACCGTCTCGTATTTACTTTATTATTTAACTTAGTATATAATGATGTATATTCTATAGATAATGATAGATATTATGTAGATAATCATGAGATATCCAATTCTTGGAGGGATAATCATGAACTCCTTGTATAAATATAAAGCTTAGGGGTTAAGAGTGGACACAAGAAAAACCCTAGGCTAAAGAGATCAATACAAACACATCTTTTTTCACCATTGCTGATCTTAAAGGCTTAGAAATCTTCTTCGATTCACTCACACAATATTCATTTACCTCCAACTTCTGTTGTGCTTACAAAGAACTACCAAAATCTCCCGTAACAGTACCTTCAATTTCACAAGAGACCAAAAGTTTCTCGGGTCTTCAAGTTTCTCGGGAATATTTCCTTGTAAGGCAATGATGCACTCTTTAGTAATCATCATAACTCCTTCTTCTAGACTCACATTTCTGGTCAAGATGCTCTTTCTTTATTTCCTCAAATATGGAATGATCAAACAAGCATCAATGAAAGGAAGTCTTACAGTTAATTGGCTTACAAGGTCCTATAGTTTTGCTTGTTCTTTCTCCTTCTTGGGGTTCTTTAAAGTGCTAGAACAGGGTATCCTAGAATTGTAGACACGTGGTGAAGGAGGTGGATCTCCATCTTCTCCCACGTTTTCTTGGATAGCCTCATTTGTCTCAGCATTGTCTTGAACAGCTTCGTCCCTTTTTCAGTTTCTTCTTGAGAAGCTGAAAACATAGACTGATCCTTCTTCTGTAAGTTCTCAAGCATTTTGACTTCATCTATCTCCTTCACACTTCTTAATTTAATGGCAGTGACGTGCTCTTTTCTTAGATTAGCCTCATGTTGTCCAGGAAAAAAATCGGATGGTTTCTTTAAAGAATTAGCAATGTTTGCAATTTGAAGATCAAGTTGCTTTACATGGGAAGAGAGTGTATCACGCTTGTTTTTTATGTCTAGCTGAAATTGGCTTATCTTAAAATGTGTTTCTTTATGAATATATCTTATCTCATTATATAAGTCGTTCAACATTGATTCAAACTCCCCTCTTTGATGTCTTCTGAAATCAGGTTGTGAATCATTACTAAAATTGGACTCTTTCTTCGATCCATAGAAACCACCTTAATTCATCGTAGTATATTGTTTTGGTGCTTGACATATGATCCATGAGGAAGGTTTTGTTGAGTATAAAACCTTTGTTGAGGACGAATTCCACTGTAGAAAACTCGGTTACCAAAATTCAGATTTTGGCCTTCTATGAGATTAATCGATTTTCTTGAAGACATCCTGGAAATTCATCAATGTGACCATAAAAAGGTTCATGATCAGCCTCTTGCACGACTTCTAGATCTTGCTGAGGTTGTGTTTCCTCTGTATAAATAGAAGAAATCATCTTCTTAGCCTCTGAAATAAGAGAAGGTTTCTGTGTTGATTGCCATGAAAGCTTCTTCATAGCTTGGCATAATCATGCTACAACGCTCTGCAAGGTACTATAGCTCTCTGCAAGGTTTTCAATCAAGAATCTTGCATCTCCTACTCGTCGATTCACAAAACTACAATTACTTGCGATGTCCAGCGAGAATTTGTGCTCACATCTTACTCCTTCATAGAAAGTATTCCACAAACTTGCTTCAAAAAACCCATGTTGTGGGCATTCTCTTGTGTAGTCTTTGAATCGACCCAAAGCTTCATGGAAAGGCTCAATGGGTCCTTGCTGGGAATTGGAGATCTTGATTCGATGAAGTAAAGCTCTTCTCTTTGTGAAGAATTAAGCAAGAAATGCCCTCTTGAATCTTCCCATGTAGTGATTGAATTCGGTGGGAGTGACTTCACCCATCGAAGTGCCTTCCTTGCTAGTGAGAAGGTGAAGAGCTTGAATCTAAGATAGTCTTAGGAGACTCCTTTGATGCTGGTGGTATTGCATGGATTTTAGAATTCGAACAACTAGATTTTTAAGAAAAAATAAATTCCAAACTTAAAGAAATAATTTAACTGAAGACAACAAAAAGAAGCTCAAGGAAAAAAAATAAGCCCGAGAAAGTGAAGTAGAGAAGAAGAAGAACTTATGGGAAGCTATCAAAGAAATCTCTAATTTGGACGAGCATGTTCGTTATGATGCCGTTAAAGTGATCCATCAATTAGGTATCAAAGATGTATTCATTAGCATGACTATTGGTGAGCGTTATGGTTGAATTAAATGTAACGTCATTCGATAACACGTTTTAGATATATGTATTTTATCATGACGAGTAGACATAGATGTTTTGGATTCATACATTATTGCATATGTAACATTTTTTAATGTTTAACAAATTGACTTTCAAAATACATACTGAAACACTAGTTTTTGAGCCTATGTAAATTTTTCATCAAAACACTTATAAATCCACTCAAATCCAATTTAAAGTAAAATTCAGATACAAATTCTAACTATCGAGTAGCACTTGATTTTAATTTAGATTTTAAAATTATAGAACCAACAACATATGATTTCAACATGGATTTTAAAATCATAGATCCAATAACACATGATTTGATTTGGAAATTCAAATACATTAAAATTATAAAACTAATAACACAACCCAAAGTTTTCGCAAACACTAAGAGATCATCATCCATCTTTTTATCAAAATATCTTTTAGAGTTTCTTCTTTGTTGGTGTCTGATACTTAGCAAGCAATTCAAGTTCTTTGGTGTGTCATATCCAGAGAATTCGGTCATTGGAATATCAAGAGTATTTTTGCAACTTTTTGTTTTTTTTAAAATCTTGACAGCAAAGCTTATCTTGTTTTCCAATCTTTTAGAGTTTCAATTTAGGAAGGATTTCATTAAGTGGTACAAGAGCACGCTCTATAAGGGGTATTTTGATATCTTTCTATTATGCAATTCTGTTTCACGTTAAGAAAAGAATAACCAAAAATATTTCAGCTACGCGTTTTAAATTTAGTTTGTTATTTTTAGGGTGTTGGTTCTACAATCTATGTTAAGTTTTGTGTTGTTTATATGTTATATATCACGAACTGTTAGGATTTTGCATTTTTTTAAAAATTTAGGGTTTTCGCATCTGATTAGGTTTCTAGAAAAAACTATTTTGCATCAAAAATCAAAATTTTCTTTTAGAACTTTTTACTGGGTGTATTTTCGTGTGTTGTAGATATCCATGACGGGAGAAAGCGAAGAAGGAGCACGCAACACTGATAAACTTGATTGAAGCAATCACTGCCCAAATGAAGTATTGGTTGCACACTAAGCTTGATGATTTCAGACAGAACATTACCAAGCTGATGATTTTAGGCAAGACATCCAACAACAATATGATGATATCATGTAGGATATTTAGGGGCAAAGAGGTTTGAGGCGTAATCATGAACAACAAGAATATTTGCACCAAGAAGAGGCTGATAGTCACGTTGGACATAACAATTCCTCTTCTAGGAATAATCAAAGGATACATAGACGTGCACAAGAGGTCATATGGTATCCGAGAGACAACTAGCTAGTCTCAAACTCAAGATCCCTCCATTATAGGACAAATCTGATCCGAACGCATATTTCAAATGGGAAAAGAAGATCGAACTTGTTTTCAACAGCCATTGTTACACAAAGATCAAGAGAGTAAGAGTGTTTTCCATAGAGTTTTATGACTATGCCTTGAGCTGGTGGGATCAATTAGTGACGTCTAGGAGGCGTAATGAACAAGATCTAGTCAAGACTTTGCATGAGCTGAAGACTATTATGCGTAGATGGTTTGTTCTAAGTCATTACCACCGGAAGCTTCATCAGAGACTAAGAAAGCTTAGTCGTGGCCAACAGACAGTGGAAGAGTACTATCAAGAGATAGAACTTCTTATGCTACGAGCTGGCATTTCAGAAGATAGAGAAGCTATTATGTCTTGGTTCTTGGGAGGATTGAACAAGGATATACAAGACAACTTGAAGATGCAACACTGTGTTGAGCTAGAGGAGATGTTACACAAAGCAATTTTGGTGGAACAACAATAAAAGAAAAAGTAGCTTTCGATCAAGCTATGGGGCTGGAAAGTCTAGCTATCAAAAAGAAAGAGAAAACAATTTATCCAAGGGATAATCAACGAGTTCGTATGCGAAAGGAAGAATCTAAGCCAAGTACCATACTCAATAAAGACAAAGGAAATGCTAAGGCTTCACTTCAAAAGCGTGTGATGTAAAATATTTTAAATACCAAGGGAGAGGGCATTATGGGAATAAATGCACTAACAAAAGGATTATTATTCTCCTTGAGAATGGGGATTTCGAGTCTGAAGATGAAGAGTTAGAATATTCTGCCGAGGGATATGAGGAGGGACCCGTTAAAGGAGACTTGTTGGTTGTTAGAGGTCCTTAAGTATGCAAAATGAAACCGAGGAACAAGAACAAAGGGAAAACTTGTTCCATACTTGCTGTTTGATCCAAGGAAAAGTTTGTGGTCTCATCATAGATGGAGGGAGTTGCACCAAAGTAGCAAGTGATACAATGGTGTTAAAGCTTGGATTAAAGGGTAATAAGCATCTGAAACTTTACAAACTTCATCGTCTTAATGAGAATGGGGAAATGAATGTCATCAGCCAAGTAAAGGTTCCTATAACCATTGGCAAGTATGAAGATGAGGTTTTATGCGATGTCTTTCCATTGAAAGTTGGAAAAATTCTTCTTGGGAGACCATGCCAATCTCATCGTAAGGTAATACATGATGGATTCACTAAGAATTATGCTTTTGAATTTAAAGGCAGGAATAATGTGTTGGTGCCATTGACGCCTAAACAAGTTTGTCAAGACCATATGCGACTTAAGCAAAAAGGAGAAAGCACCAGCAAACAATCCAAATTCTTCACCAAATTCGGTGAGTGATGGATCAGGTTTTCACCCAATAAACACTGCAAACGTACAACTAAGCACGTTGTAGTGGTTTGGGATCGAATCTCCACAAACCAAATATCACACAAAAAAACTATGAATCACATGCGGGCTAAGAACAAAAAAAAGGTTTAAAAGAGATGTAACAATCGAAACTAGCAAGCAGAAAGCAATGAAAACGATGGGTTGTAAATCAATCAAGAGAAGAGCTGGGCACAGGGTATTCTAAGGGATACACTTCACAGTTGAATCGAATTACTAATCAGGGAACAAGTTTAAAAACAGTCTTGAACTAAAATCACTAAGCAATAACTAACCTACTTCCGTAGCATTAATTCTCAATGTTATAGGATCCTAGAGACCAACTTCTATTGAATTTCAGATTCTAAAAATGCATTCTAAAATGGCTTGATATGTTCACAAATCACTTAAACATCAATTTCCGTTGGCTTAAGATAATTTGCTAATCTATATTCATTCAGGCATTTAATCAAAAAATTTTGGTGCGTTAAACAACCTAAGTTTAAAAACTAAGTGATCATGTTAAGTTTAGCATTAAGTTCAATCCTAGATGAAGATCTAATTGATAAGTCCTAATTATATAATCCTAAATAAACAATTCATGGAATCACTAGTAAGAATCCTAAACCCAACAAAAGAATTACTCACATACAGCAATTAAAAATCACCCAAGAAAATTTCAAGGAGAGACATGTTTGTTATTGAATAAAAGATAAAGAAAGGGTCCAAAATTCTTCTCCAATTCGAAGTACAAAAGTATATTTTCTCCCTTTGGTTACAAAGCTCTCCAAGTTTGCTTAGAACTCCCAAAAAAATATAAAAAAAAAAACAAAATCATGAGTTTAGATTATGTTTACAAGTATCCCAGTCCAATTTTTGGTTTTTTTCGGTTCATAATATGATTTAAAAATTAAATTTTTGCGACATGCGATTTAAAAATTAGATCGATCTAAGGAGCATGGATCGATCGATCCATCTCCTCCGCAGCATTTGTCCAAAATTATTTAAGCTCATAAATCCGTCATATCGCGTTCTTTCCTCATGTTTAACCTAAAACCTGTGAAAACACAAAGAATAAAAAGAACCAAAAAAAGACACAAAATACTTTGGAAAAATAACTTTTCTCGATTAAAAACACGAATAAAAACCTATAAAATCACAATACATCAAATCCTCCAGACTTGAATCTTTGCTTATCCTCAAATAAAAGAAACGAAGATTAAGTCGATGGATAAGAATTTTGAAATCACGGATTCTCATACTTTCAGAAAACCTCACTATGCGCTTAGTTTCACTAACCATGTAAAGCAGAAACCACTAGAACATTCTCACATGGGTCCCAAGCAGAACCTCCCAAGCTCATCCATACTCTAAAATTTGATTCTGCTAGACACGAAATCAAGTGATTGATCCTCTACATTTGTTTAGAAAAAGGCGTGAGCTCTTTATCAGGTAATCTCCATAAGAACAACTGGCTAGGAAGTGGAAATGGCTATATGTATTGGTGGGGCTAAAGTATTTAGGGGTTTAAATGTGTCCAATGCAAACCATTATACAAACTTGCATGAGAGAGAGAGAGAGTATATTGAAAACCATGATCCCTTAACTACCCAAACATAAGATCATTGTATCAGATAAAATATCAAACCAATGCATTCTTCAAGGCAAGTAAAAACTTCTTATTAAGTAAAAATGTTGTTCCATTTCGCTGGATAATTATAAATAGAATAGAAACTTCGTTTTTTGTGCAAAATTCGGGTGGAATAGAAACACAACAGTAAGTCTTCATCAAATAATGTCCATATAGCACAAAGAAATGCATACAAACCATCAACATCCTCGCATCTTTCCCTAGACAAACATTATCGTGTCTAAACCACCTAGAAGTTCCAATCTTACCTAAGTAATCAGGAAAATCATGTCTACCCTACTCTCCCCATTGTTCTTCAACATGTGTGCATGAAAGATCATAAAAGAGATGCATGGAAAATCAAGGAGATAGGGTAAAGGGAGTGGTACCAGACTAAAAATGAGTATGACCATTCAGGATTATCGAAAAGAATGGTCTACAATGGGGATTCTAATCCTGAAGGGAAGTCGGCCAAATCATACCCCAACTATGTCAATATGTTGGAATTGACATGAATTAAGGTATGGATTGGCACAAAATCAAAAGTTTGGGTATGAAATTTCAAATGCTCACTACATCGGGTATGTTTTATCACAAACATTATAAAATTCAAAACGACGATGGTTCATACGTGGCAGTCACGTATGCATAATTTAATGTACAGTTAACACCGTTACGTTTCATGTATGAATTTGCACAAAAAAAATAGTTAAGATATGAAATTTTAATATTTCATTGTATCAAGTATGTTTTAGCACATACTTGACATTGTTGAGGTATGATTTGGCCGACTTCCCTAATCTTGAATGGTATTTCTGTTTCCTGATATTGAAATCTGACAAAGAGATTTTAGATTCATTAATCGTCCTATAATACAGAATCAACCACAATAATGTCAAGATCTTGATTTTCATCATTTTCTGGTGGGAAGTTTAGACAGTGAGGTTCTCTTGTTTTCCTGCGCTAATAGTTCCACAAACATGATCATAAATAAAGATTAAGGCACATGCACAGAGTTGTAATCTAAAATCAACATCAAGCATAAATCATCCCAGAACAGGTTTTTAAACACAAAAAGACGCATAAAACACACCAAAAGGAAAAGAGAAAACAATATTAGTAGTATCCTCCCCCGGACTTATCTAACACCGTCTCGGTGTGAAAACAAATCTAAAAGAGGGCTGAGAATGAAAAGAAACAAAATGCAAGAAAATCAAGAGAAGAAAAACTAACCAGTGGGTTGCCTCCCACTCAACGCTTGTTTAAAGTCACAAATATGACTTTAGTGCAAATGGGGATCAGTCAGGGAGGGCCTGGTAACTCGCTCTGAATCAAGCTCTGCCATTCAACTTCTTTAGCTGAAGTTTTGTTCATCACTCTCTCATAGCAGCTTAGCCCTTCTCTTTGAACTCATGTGTGAGGATGGCTCTGACCTTGGAGAACGGCTTGAACTTCCCTCTGCGCTTCACCTTGTATTCGATCATGTTTCCATCGCATCCTTGAGAGATCAAAGTCAATTCAAAAACCTTCTTGGTCGTGTGCTCCTTTAGTTTCATCTTCTTTTTGGTCTTGAGTTTTTCCACATTGGAAGGAACATCTCCATCCAGGACTTCCTTGATGTCATTCTTTTCAGCAATCTCCAATGTGTCCTTACACGATGGACCACACTCTGTCTCAACCTGCGCCTAGGAAATCTGAAATGTATCCTCGGTGTAAAACTCCTCCACAGATTAAAGAACGAAAAGTAATTGCCTTAGAAATGCAAAGATCCAAAGCTCTAAGATAACCAATTGGTCCCCAACAACGGCGCCATAAAACTTGATGGCTCAAGTTTTTACCCAAGAAATTACTGCAAGCGTACAATTAAGCACGTTGTAGTGGTTCGGGATTGAATCTACAGACGCCAAAGATCACATGAAAATCTATGAATCACACGCATGCTAAGAACAAAAAAACCAAGGGTTTAAAAGAGATGTAGAAATCGAAACTAGCAAGCAGAAAGCAATGAAAATGATGGGTTGTAAATCAATCAAGAGAAAAGTTGGGCACATATTATTCTCAGGGATACACTTCATTGTTGAATCTAATTATTAATCAAGGAAAAAAATTTAAAGTCGTCTTGAACTCAAATAACTTAGTTAGAACTAACCTACTTCCGTAGTGTTAATTGTCTATATTGTAGAATCTTAGATACTAATTTCCGTTGAGTTTCATATTCTAAACATGCATTCTCAATAGGCTTGATATGTTCAAAAATCACTTAAACATCAATTTCCATTGGCTTAAGATAATTTGCTCATCTGAGATTCATTCAGAAAATTAATCAAACATTTTCGGTGCGTTAAACTACTTAAGTTCAAAACTAAGTGATTAGGTTAATTTTAGCATTCAGTTCAATCCTAGATGAAGATCCAATTGATAATCCTAATTAACTAATCGGGAAAATCCCATTAAAAAACCTTTAAAATGGCAAACACTTCCACATTAAACCTCCAAAATTTTTTACTCTTATTTTAAACCTCTAAGATGAAAAATCTTCCAACTTAAACATCCAAAGTGCCTATTTTGTACGCGTTGACCGTTGACCCGACGGAACCGTAAACACCGTTAACAGAGTTTATAAATCCGTCATTGTTTCCGTCGAAATAATATGCACGTGTTTTAATTTAAAGGAAAAAAAACAGAAACTATTGATTGTGTTCTTGAAGAAGTAAAGAAGAAACCCATCACCATTTTTTAGCTATTAGATTCAAACCAAAACCAGAAAAATACAAAGAAAGGTTTCAAGAAGAAACCCAGAAACAAAAAGATTAAAACTTTGGAAAAGCAAAAGCTTGATCATTCAATTATACAAAGACTAACACTATCTCTAAAACCTGTCTTGAATCGATTTCTTCTTCTTCGATTCTTCTTCTCCTTCGATTCGTCTTCTTCTTTTTCCTCTTCGATTCTTCTTCTTCTTCTCCATTTCTGTTTTTTTTCTTTAAATTAAAATTAAAAAAATTATTTCGACGGAAACAATGACGGAGTTATAGACTCCCTTAACGGTGTTTACAGTTCCGTCAGGTCAACGGTCAACGCGTACAAAATAGCCATTTTGGATGTTTAGGTTGGAAGATTTCTCATCTTAGAGGTTTAAAATAGGAGTGAAAAACTTTGGAGATTTAATGTGGAAGTGTCTGTCATTTTAAAGGTTTTTTATGGGATTTTCCCTTAAATAATCCTATATCAACAGTTCAAGGAATCCCAATGTGAGAACCCTAAACTCAACAAATGAACTACTCACAAACATAGCAATTAAACAATCACAAAGCAAATCAAAGAGAGACATGTTTGTTATTGAATAAAATATAAAGAAAGAGTTCAAAATTCTTCTCGGATTCGAAGTAGATAAGTAGATCTTCTCCCCTTAGGTTACAAAACTCTCTATGTTTTGCTTAGAACTCCCAATAAACATAATGAAACACAGAATCACGAGTTTTAGGTTATGTTTACAAGTATCCCGGTCCTATTTTAGGTTTTCTTCGGTTCAGAATCTGATTTAAAAATCAGATTTTCGCGACATAACCTTGGATCGATCGATCCAAGGAGCATGGATCGATTGATCCAAGGAGCATGGATCGATCAATCCAGGTCATCCTGTCTAGAAAATTCACTCGCGATTCAACTCTTTCGCGGCATTTGTCCAGAATTATCTTTAAGCTCATAAATCTGTCATATTGCGTTCTTTTTCTCATTTTGAACCTATAACCTCTGAAAAGCACAAAGAAGAACAAAGTCCGTGGGAACCGAAATTCTCACTTTCAATGTTATGTGGTTCACGGACTCTGTT
>OVAN01013492.1:0-12796 GCA_900406275.1 Anastatica hierochuntica
CAACTCTTTCTCTTCTCACTCGCCCAAATCTCTCTCTCTCTCTCTCTCTCTGTCTAAAAGGAATCTTCTCTCTCTCTCCTCTCCACCATGGATCCAAATATGAATGTAAGTTTTAGAGTTATATGTTTGAAATTAGTTAGTATTTAGTAAGTTACAAAAAATTTAGATGGTTTAGATAGTAATTCGGTGATATAATTAGTAGATTTAGGTGGTTTAGATAATTTATTGTTAGATATTTTTTGGAATGAAAATGTAGAATAAAACTATTAGATTAGTTATTATGAACTACACTTTAAGTTACAAATGTATTACTTAATTTTTTACTTAATTTTTTAATCAATATTAATTTATAAAAATATTTAAATAAAATATTTTACATTACCATAATTCTAAAAAATTAAATTTCTGCAATTATGTAGCTGGACGACCCCTTCAGTACGCCTCCGAGGTTCAGCGCAGACCTCCTCAGCAGCAGCAGGAGCAGCAGCAACCGAGAGACGACGTTTAGATTTTAGGAATTTTTTTGTAAAATACTTTTCATAACATTTATTTTGATTTTCAAAATTAAATTTATAATATATTTAATTTTCATTTATAATTTAAATGTTATTTTGTAATAAATTTTCGTTTATTTTTAATACATTTTATTAATTTTCATTTCAGTTAATTAAAAAAAAAAGTTTCATAAATTGCAAGGAATTTGCGACTGTTCCTTGCAATTTCCTAGCAATATTTTGCTAGGAAATTGTGAGGAACATACCCAATTCCTCGCAATTTGGTTGCAACATTTTGCTAGGAAATTGCGAGGAATTGCGTCTGTTCCTCGCAATTTCCTAGCAATATTTTGTAATTTTCAGTTTGATCGCAAATTTTTCGCATTATTTTCAGTCGCAATTCCTTCGCAAATTTGCGGGAAAAACGCGACAAAACGTTTCTCTCACAAATTTGTGAGAAAAATTGCAAGGAAACAGAATTTGCGACTAACGATCTGCCCCTACGTGGGCCTAGTTCTGCCCCGTGTGGGCTTCCTTTCATACTTTTTATGGCTTTAATGGCCTTAACTGTCTTATTAACTTCTTGGCGTTAGCTTTGATCTACCCTTCAGGGCTTTAGACTCGTGTCTTGGCCCTTTGTGGCCTTTTTTGAACGTTGTATGCTTCTTTAGTCCTTCTTGTCTTATGCTTAAATAAGTTTTTGGTTAGGATACAAATATCACACTCATCGTCTGGCTTTTGTAAGCATTTTTCTTTTCGATGTCTTGGTTGTTTGGCCTCTGGCTTTACGGCTCTAATTTCGTTGTGTCGTAGGAGAACTTGTTATCCCCTTTTTTGAGATCTTGTTTCTTGTCTTTGGACTATACTTAGGCTTTTGGGCGTGTTTTGCCCTCACTTAGGCGACAACTAGCCCTTGGTGTACTGCTGCCCAAAAATAGCTTTCGAATTTTTAGCATTCTATTATCCGGAGGTAACCACTTGCTTTTTGGCATTCTCCTACCATGAGGTAACCACTTGCTTTTTTGACATTCTGCTACCCGGAGATAATCACTTGCTTTTGGGCATTCTGCTACCCGGAGATAACCACTTCATTTTTGGCATTCTGCTACCCGGAGGTAACCACTTGTTTTTTTGCTGCATTCTTCTTCCTGCAGTGAAGCCACTATCAGTGTTATTGATTTTTTTGGTATGGATCTTCCCCACAAAGAGATCCAACTACCAGTCTTTTCTTCTGCTTCCCACGTCTGGGTAAGCAAGTATAGATGATGCTCCTATGCTCAGGCCATACATCTTTTCGCTTTTATTATGACCTGGTATGCAATGTTAAGCAGTTTTGTTTCCTGCTCAACAATCTGCTTTATGATGGGCCACTCTCTGTTAAGCAGGAATAAGCTTTTTGCTTCTATTTTGGAAGGGTATGTTGTTTATATTACTCTTATAATGAGGAATAGTTATTCAACTTATTTGCCCCTTGTTTTGGTTGACTATCTTTGAGATGATACCTATTTTATTGAGGGGTATACGTCCGTAGACGCAACATGATTACAAAAAGAAAATGTAAAAGAAATCAAAGCACCAAAGCCAAAAAGGAACGTATCTGGTATGCGATCGTATGGGCCAGGAGCATTCTTTTAGAAGAAGTAAGACTTTAGGTGTAACGCGTTCCAGCTATTTTGTTGTACTTTTTCGCACCTATCTTGTAGCTTGTATGCTCATGATCCTCTGACTTCTACGATCTGGTATGGTCCTTCCCAGGCAGGTGCGAGCTTGCATGCGGCCTTGTCTTGGGTATTATCGAAGACTCGGCACAACACCCATTCGCCTTGCTGGTTCACACCTTCTTGTTGTAGTTTCGTGCTACTTTCTGCTGGTATTTCCAGTTTCTTACTCTTGCGACTTCCCTCTTCTTGTCAAGAAGATTTAGGGACAAGGTCATCAGTTCTTCGTTCTCTCTTGGAGTCAGAACGAAGAGAGAGTCCTACGATTAAGTCTTTCCAGTTTCTGCATGTTCTCTATTCCCAAGTCTTTTTAGAAACCGAGTCCTACGATTTAGGCTTCATATTCACTTTTGTTGTTGGTGGCTTTGAAGTTTCACCTTACTACTCTTGATGCAACCTCTCCTTTTGATGAGACGAGTATGAGGCCCACTCCGGCTCCTCATATGTTACTAGATCCATCTACGTAGAGCGTCCATTCTCCTTCATTCTTGTTTTCTTGTTGGATCCTAACTTTGTCTTATGCCTCAGGTATCATCGGTTGGTAGAATTATGCTATGAAGTCAGCCAAGACTTTCGGATACCTCTAGCTTGAAGATTACGTCGTACTCTCCTAGTTCCACTGCCCACTTGGCTAATCTTCCGGATACCTCTACCTTGTGGAGTACAGACTTGATGGGGAATGACATGACGACAACCACTGGATGAGCTTGGTAGTAGGGACGCAACTTCCTGGCCGAGATGACCAGGGCAAGAGCCAGTTTCTCCAAATGGTAGTAGGGACGCAGCTTCCTGTCTAGGAGAGACTTGCTTACGTAGTACACTGGATGTTGTTTCCTCTCTTCCTCCATGGTCAAGATGTCACTTACGGCGTGCTTGGAAACCGCTAGATAAAGGAGCAGAGGCTCTCCATCTTGTGGCTTAAAGAGAAGAGCCGATGTGGTGAGATATTCTTAGAGGTTGATCAAGGCGTCCTCTGCCTTCTGGTTCCACACGAATTTCTAATTTAAATTAAGGGCTTCGAAGAATGTTTGGGACTTGTTCGACAGCGTGGATATGAACCTGCTTAAGGTTGCCATTCTTCCTGTCATGTTATGCACGTCACATGAATTGCCTTGATTTGTTTCGGATTCGCTTTGATCCCTATTTATGTGACTATGTACCCCAAAACTTTCCTAGAGCTCACTCCAAAAGAACACTGAGAAGGGTTGAGCTTCATGTTATATTTCCTTAGTGTAGAGAAAGCTAGCTTCAGGTGAGCGATATAGTCTTCCGCCTCGAGGGACTTGACCAGCATGTCGTCAATATAGACTTCCATGGTCTGGCTGATTTGGTCTGTTAACATCATGTTGATTAGTCTCTGGTAGGTAGATCATGTGTTTTTTAAACCGAAAGGCATCAGTTTGTAACAATAGATTCCATGCGACGTCATGAAGGAAGTCTTCTCCTGATTGTCGGGGTGCATAAGTATTGAGTTGTATCCGGAGAAAACATCCATAAAACTCTTCAACTGGTGTTCTGTTGTAGCATCCACCAACTTGTCTACATGACGCAAGGGGAAAGGGTCTTTCGGGCAAGATTTGTTAAGATATGTGAAATTTATACAAACCCTCCACTTGTCGTTTTTCTTCCGGACTACGACGACATTTGCTATCTAATTCGGATAGTGGACCCCACTGATTAACCCAACCACAAGGAGGTTTTGGACTTCATCATTGATGATAGCATCTCGTTCAAGTGCTAACTTCCTCCTTTTTTGCTTGACTGCAGGGTATTTTGGATCCACTTGTAGTTTGTGTACTATGACGTCCGGGTCTATACCAGGCATATCCAAATGGGACCATGCAAAACAATCAGCGTTAGACCTCAAAAAGTTTATTAGCCTCTGGTGTACGCCTTCTTCCAGCCTTGACCCCACTTTGAGATTTTTCCCTGGCTCTCCAGGTATTAGGGGTATCTCATCCAGCTGCTCCACTTCCGGCTCCTCAGTGTGCTTCACAGGAAGTGGTTCTGTAATTCCTACAGGGGGCTTTCTTTGCTTTCAGAGTGGTTTGGTAGTACGATCAAGCATTCTCTTGGTCACCTTTACTTTCTCTAATTCCTTAAGGTGTTGGGAACTTCAGCACTTGATGTAAAGTTTAAGGAACTGCTCTCATCTCGTGTATTCAGGGACTGCTAATGATCATGTTATAGGCAGAGGGGCAGTCTATAATAGAAAACTTTGTGGAAAAGTTTATTCCTCTGGCGTAGACTGGAAATGCTATCTCTCCAGCAGTCTGCATGACTTCTCCACTGAAGCCTACTAACGGCTTGGCCTTCTTGGTTAAAGCTTCCTGGGTTAGCCCTAGATTCATGTATGCCCCCAAGAAGAGCACGTTTATAGAATATCCATTGTCGATGAGTATACTCTTCCCCAAACAACTCGCCACTGATAAAGAAACGACTAGGGCGTCGTGATGCTGAGTTAGAACCTCGTCTTGCTCCTCAGTCGTGAAGCTTATGGCTTCTTGGCTATGACCTTCACGTTTGGCTTCTGGGACGCCATAGATACTGTTTGTGATCCTTGTGCTTTCTTTGTGGCAGCATGGGTGATGCCACTAAGTTTGGATCCTCCGGATATGACATTGATTACTCGATCGTGTCTTGGAGAATCTAATGTTTGGCGGCCTGCTAGGACGCCCTCTTCCTGGTTACTTAGCATCTCCTTGGTCCTCCTAGAGAGAAACTCTCACAAGTTCCCTTTCTTGAGAAATTCGTTGACTTCCAGCCTTAGGGATATGCAATACTCCGTTATGTGACCATGGTCATTGTGGAAGTCACACCATTTGTTAGGGTTCCTGCGGTGAACAGGTGACCTCATCTTTTTGGGCCACCTGACTTGGTCTCCCATCTCCTTCAAGACTCCCACCAGTTCTACTTTCCATATTGACAGATTCAATATTTCGGGCCAAGTGTTCGTCGCGAGAGGTATGTCGTTGTCTGACCTACCCATAGGTATGTGCCCTCCTTTTGCTCCTTTCACTCCACTTTCTCCAGAAGGTCATTGATAGGGCTTGTCGTCCCTGACTGTCTTCTCTATCCTCATGACTCGAGATTTTTTCCTAGCAAGCAGATCTTCTTCCCATTTGATATGCGCCTTGGCATGAGCAAGTACATCCTCCATCGTCTTGCACTGGTACTAGGTATGTTCTTTGTATAGATCCCCCTCAGGAAGGAGTCCTCTTTTCAAGGCAGAAACTGCGACGACCACACTGCAATTTAGTATTGTAACCTTCTAATTGTTGAAGCGTTTCACATAGCTTCTAAGAGGTTCCGCATTGCGTTGCTTGATCTCATAAAGATCGCCAGACGCTTGGGATCACCCTGCTGCTGGCGAACTGCTCTATGAACAAGTTTGTCAGATGAGCGAAGGATCCCACGGTTCTAGTTGGAATCGTGATGTACCACTCCAAGGCGGCGGCAGTCAGGCTGGATCCGAACCCCTTGCACATGGTGGCCTCCATGTTTTCTTTCTAAATTGCCACAATAAGCATCTTCTGCCAGTATTGTGCTATGTGGTTATCCGGATCAGAAGTCCCATCGTATGGCTTGATAAAAGGGAAGGTGAACTTCCTAGGCATGTCAACAAGTTCGATCTCGTCTGTGAAAGGAGTGACCGCATAAAAGCTTGGGGAACTTTTCCTCGGAGGAGGGGCAAAACCTGGAAGACGCTCGACTATTGATTGCAAGGCCTTTAGCTTGTTCGAGAACATTTGTTCTAGACGCTTGGCTTCCTCAGAGAGTGGGACGTGGCTTGCAGCCTATTGTCCCTTTACTTCCATGCGGTCGCCTTGCTCGTGACTAGGATCCTGGTTCCCCTGGGCCCCTATCGCTGTTTGACCTCCTCTTTCTCTAGGGTTATTGGTTGGAGGAGTTTCCAGAGTTGGCATCTAGGGTACGTGAACCTTGAACCTCTGACTTGTAGCTTGAGTAGCTGTTAAGGTCGAGTATGTCTCCCTGAGAGCTTTGTTCTCTAGCTAGAGTTGTTGCAAGCATTGTGCGTTCTCCTGAAGCGTCTTGGTATAAACTTCCATCTCTTGTCTCAAGGCTTGCAAATCTATGGTCGCGTCCTCGACTCCAGTTGGAGTTTGATCCCTTTGAAGTTGCTCCATCTCACCTTGTCTTGTCTACAAGGTCTCCAGTTGAGATCGCATCTCTTCGTAGGTGAGCTCTGCTCTGCAGGTGCGATGTTTATGCTGTTGTGGTTGTCTTCAGACATTGTCACGTAGTTTCAGATGAAATCCCCCCTCCTTCTAGTGCTAACTGTTGTGAGTGATTTTCGGATGTTCTTTAGAAAGCACTACGGAAGCTGGAAGATAATGAATGTATGTGATTTGTGTTTTCCATCTAAGCCACAGAGATGAAAAGATGTGTCTTATTCTCTTAAGACTTAGGGTTTTTGGATCCCTTCTCCTAACCCCTAAGCTTTATATTTGTACATGGAGTTCATTGTTATCTCCTTCAAACTAGGAGATATCGTATCTATCTAAATAAACTTATTTGATTATCTTCTTATTTAACAGATAAGATAAACATTAAATAATGGCGGCTGGATACGGGCCTTTGGCCTTGCTATGGCGTCTGGCTTTATGCTTCGCGAGGGCGTCTGACTTCCTGCTTCTAGCTATTCCCCTGCCTTGTGGCCATACTGTTGTCCTCCATTCGAACCAGGGGGAATTTCCAAGGCTCAAATTACTCCCAACAGTGTTAAAACCCAAAAAGAATCAAAATAAGTTAGAAGAAAATGCAAACCAAAATTTTTTCAAGAAAATCAAATATTTTACAAAGAAATTGAAATTTTTGCAGAAGAAGGAAAAGAAAGAAAAGATTCCTAGACTTAATCCTAGATCTAAATCATAAGGTAAACATAACTAATCCCCGGAAATGGCGACAAAAACTTGATGTGGGGTCATGTTTTACCCCAGTTAAAACCTAGCTGCAAGTGTACAACATCCACAGTAATACTTAGGGATCAAATGCACAGGGACTAGCAGTCACACTTAGAACCTATATGATTTTGGACTAAGCTAATAACAAAATATGCAAGGGTGTTGTCTCAGTTTTTATTTTGTTTTTATGGTTTTATGGATACAAATGAACATATTCTTTATGTTAGTGTACAGAGGATAGTTCAATGAAAAGATATGCATCAAACAGCAGAAAGTTGAAGTAAACAAGCATGAGTTAAAAACGACTAGGGGCATAAAGTTTCGGTGTAGAACATAGCTACTAAGCTAAATCCTCTCCATTTTTGAGGTTCATGATTCTATGCTTAGTATCAAAAGGACCTAGACTTTTGAATGGTCTTAAAATAACAAACATGCATTAAAACGATCAAGACTGATTGTTCACGATTATAAGTCGATCAACTTTAGTTGCCTACTTAGAAAGGCTCATCATATACTAGATCCAGTGGTAAGTCAAGCTTTTGGAATGAAAACCACTATAGATCTCTTCACAAACAAGCTTCATATGTGAACAACATTGATGTGCGAGAAAAGATGATAACGTTATGATAAAACCTAATCGACTAGTAATCTTATTCATGTAAACTCATTGACTCCTTGTAATCTACTGTCGAACATTAAAACTAATAGATTAAAATCATGTAAACACGAAATCAATCATGGCAGAAAGCATTCATTTCAAATAAAAGGGAGAAGGATAGATAAAACCGAATGATGAAAGAAATATGGATGTATTGAGATGAGATGGATCCTTAGGAGGCGCGACCCCAAAGGGTTCCATCCCTGCCTCCTAGGGAACTTATTTGATCTAAAAACCTAAACAAAGCTATTCAAAACAAAAACTAAAAGCAACTACTAATAGTACATTTTCTCATTAAGTCAAAAATGTGAAATCGGGCCTACAAGACCTTCTAAATGTTGGGCTTCATGTAAAGAGGTATTGTGTTGAGTTATTGGGCATGAAAAGGAATTTAATAGATCCATTTAAGCCTGTAGAATTTATGGTTCGAAACCTAAATGGTCTTCCTTTTATTTTGGCCTTTCTACTCACTCTTCATCTGCGAGACAATTGGACCAGTCTTCAGTAAAATTAGTGTAACTATTTGTCCACTGCTCTAAATGATGCGAGACCACTTTTATCTGCAAATTAATTCAATTCTCTAGCTCCTTTTAAAATTTCATCAAACCCCATTAAGAGAATGGTCTTCATCTCGGGGTATATTTCTGATGCTCGGAAACATTCCAGAAACTGACTTTGCTCCAATTAGCTCCATAAAGCTACAAATATCATTGGTTGACCTAACATGACTTGAAATTGAACAAATAGAAGAAAAATACTTCTAATCATTGAAAATTTCATAAAAACACCAATAAAACATACTAAATCCTGAAGGAAAAATGGTAAAATAGTGGTGTTATCAACTCCCCTGACTTAGCTTCTAGCTCGTCCTCGAGCTGAGAAAGCGAACAACAGAGAAGAAGTTTGAAAACTTGGTTTACCTGGACTTTCTAAACTTATTAGTGACTTTAATTGTCGAAATCCAATAGTACCAGAGTCAACATTAAATAAAACCCTCAGTAATATCTACAAGTCTAGCAACGTCCCCAATTCAGCCACGATCAACATGAGTGACCCAGGATCTCCATCATCACTCCTAAAATCTACAGCGTGCGGTCTTTTTAAGGGATTATCGATCAAAGAACACATATACTTAACTCAATTAAGATCCTAACATTTTACAATCCACAATCGGTTCCTTTCCTCTTCCTTATTCACCTTTTCAATGCTTTTCAAAGGCTGATTTTTCCCTACTTTTATATGGTATCATTTTATTTTTTCTATCAGCCTCTGAGAACCGATTTCTCCCTATCTTTCTATGGAATCATTTTATTTTTTCTATCAATCTCTTTATTTATTATTATTTTTTCTTTTTAAGCACGGTTGGACTTGTTGGCTCATTCATTGTCATACAACAAAAATCCATCAAATATACGCATCTTTTCAGGATTTTTATTGAAAGGAAAGATGGGAACCGTAAACTAATGTTTTTGAATTTGAAGAGAAGTCTTATTCAATCCATACAAGCCCCAAGAAAATAAAATTAAGTTCATTAAGTGTTGAGTGGCTTAGGATTATCCGGATATCAAGTGATATGCTCAGAAACTGCCCAGAAATCAACTTTGCTCAAAATAGCTCCACAAAGCTTCAAATATCATTGGTGGACTGGAAATGACTTGAAAAACCACAAATAGAAGAAAACTACTTCTATTATTTGAGAATTGCATAAAACACCAATAAAACATACGAAAATCTAAAGGAAAAGTGGTAAAAGAATGGTGTTATCAAGCAGCCTGACTCTATATCCCCCACTAGGTCCTAGACTAGACCCCAACGTGCAGGAACTCCACCTCTGCCCCATTGTGCCTATCTCACCACATATACTACTATATATACCATATACATATCACACACTAGCAAACAACATGCAAGTCAATCAATTGTGATAACATCTATTACCTTAAATTCGATTTAGCAATAAAGAAAACATTGACTCAAAACTCACTCAAACAACCAAACAACATATGCTCTGGTACTAAACTACGCGAGAAAGAGTCAATAAGGAAAGCTTGAGAAGTATATGGGTCTAGCCCTCACCTTCACCACAAGTCTGAACTCTTTGCTTGACTGGCTGACGATCCACCTCTGGGAATAAAAACCTGGACTAGGAAACCCCATTTAGACCTCGCCTGGGAACCTGACAAAAAAGGATACCTGCCCGAAAAGGAAACTTTCCTAAAATAGAAGCTGCCAAATATGAAAACCTACCATATTTGGAAATTCCCATAAAGGAAACTCGGGACCAGGGCAAAATAGAACCGAAATGTGAAAAGCTGAGGGAAAGAACCTAAACTGGCAAAATCGAACCAAACATGTTAGATCAGACCAACCGGCTAAACTGGATGAGATCGAAGACCTAACAGACCTTAACAAATCGAACCAACTAACTAACCTAACCGAAGACTAGAAAGTAAAGAAAAGAAAAGATAGACTTACCCGAAAAAGCATTGGACCTCGCTGATGTGTACATATTTTCTTGCATAATTAAGTGCATTTTACCTATATTTTATTCACTTTTAGGATGTAATTATTGCATTATAGCCTTAGAATTAATTTAGTTTTAGTCTAGAGTCTAGTTATAGGATTTGTTGCACATGCAGACATGTTTTTGCATTTGTAGGTACAACTTTTGGAGTGGCTCAATGGAGGTTCAAGAGATAGAAGGTTGTTTTGAAGTCAAGAAATCAGTGGAAAGAGGAGCTAGATGCATGGGGGAAAATGTGGGAAGCAAAGGAGCCATCAAAGAAGCAACAAAGAATCAAACATTGCCCAACGCATGTGCCTATCGGTCATAGGAGTCGATAGTGGCATGTGTTGGACCAATAACCACATACATGAAGCAGTTTGCTGCCCAATGCATGCCCCTATCGGTCTGGTGGTCGATCGCCACATGCACAGGAGCGATAGTGGTATGCACAAACGAGAAAAATGGGTTTTAGGGCAACTTTTCTCCATCCCTTTTGTATAAATAACCACTCTTATCTCTCAAAACATATCTTTGCAACTTTTATTGTTCTTTCTACTATTTTTCTCTCTACTTTCAAGATCTTAAGCACTTTTAGTAACTTTGGATTATTTACGTTAAGATTTGTGTTTCTCTTCTCTATCTCTCTCTTTAGTTTCTAGATCTAAGACATGGAGCTCAAAGACACAAACTTTGTCTTTGGGTTTCCATGGATCTTCGTGAGTAGATCCTTCAAGGATCTTGAGATGTAGTAGGCTAGGGTTAGATCTAGGATTGTAATGGATGATTAGGCTAGATTTTGGTATAGATTCCTACTAGATTTTTTCAGTTCTTCAAAAGCCCATTGCTTGCTCATTGATGCCTAGAAAGTGTTCGATGAAATGCTTGAGAGAACAAAATCTATGTTTTTAATTTGGGCCCGTAAGAGTGGATGTTACCTAAGTGTTAAATGGTTAGAAGGACTTGTAGATTACTATCACATACATGTTTAGATAGGAAAAAAGCGAGAGTTGAGCCCTGTAATGTGTATGGATGAATAAATCTTCGCTATGAGAGTGGGTAGATAGACTAAGGAGGGTTTCTTGGCCTAGGAATAGCTTTAGTCCTATAATAAAGCCTTGACAAAGTCCAATATAGTTATAGATTGACCATGAACCAATTTTTATGTCTCAAGATCCGATCTTTTTCATTGATTGCACTTAAAGCTTACTACTTTCTTGCACTTTACTTATTGCTTGTCTTTCATATTGTCTTTATTTATGCAATTTCATTATGTTTGCCTTCATTTATGTTTAGATTTAGCTGAGACATGTGACACCCCACCTAAATCGACTTTCCTATACTAGGATATCTAGTGCATTCTCCTTGTTTAGGTTCTAGCTAGTTAAGTACATAAATCCCTGGGATGATACCTAAAATACTACAACTCGACACCGTTATCTTCGGAAATCATTGGGTTTATCTTAGGTTTATAAATTTAAGCTTCCCATTGGGCGGTAACCTCAAAATCCGCCCACGTCAAGTTTTGGCGTTGTTGCCGGGGATTTAGACTTTAACTAGAATCTTCAAAGAGATTTCTAGATTTCAAAAGAGTAGGATTTACTTTTTGCTTATTTCACCAAAGTTTTAACTTTCTTATGTTGATTTTTCTTTGATTGTGAAGGTTCATTATAACAAGTTTTAGAAGTGAACCAAATACAAGACTTCTTGACATTGATACAACACACATCGAAAGACAAAACTCAAGACAAAGAAAAGCTAGAGAAAGACAAGCCCATATACATAGATTGTGAATGAATCATTAAATAGAAGAAGAGAATCCTCCACCTATAAAGAATCAACCACGAGATCATCCTCCACACCAAGGAGCATTCGATTGTCATGAGGTCCGGGCTAACCGCCGAATCCACCCACCTAGAGAAAAAGCAAGGATTGGAGAAGGCGAGGAGCCATTCACTATAGGCGAAAGAATGGGGATAAGGCCTCCACCAATCCGAAAAAACAACTTTAAAATCAAGTCTAGCTTGATTAATATGGTACAAAATGTTTGTTCCATTGGTCTAGCATTGGAGAGTCCTCTTGAGAATTTGGAAAAATTTGAGAGGTTGTTTGGAACATTGATGATAATAAATGGAGTGGCAGAGGATGTGTTCAAATTGACTTTGTTTCCATTCTCTTTAGGAGACAAAGTCTCACAATGGGAGAAGAGCGTTGTGACATCTTCTATCACAAATTGGGATGAATGAAAGAAAAGGTTTTGGAAAAATTCTTCTCACCACAAAGAACGACGAAGATTAGGAATGAGATCTCTACTTTCAAGCAAGCAGGAGTAGAATCACTATATGAAGCTTGGGACCGTTTCAACGGATACATTAGGAGTTTCCCTCATCATAGGATCAGTAAAGGCAACTTGCTTCAAATTTTGATAGAGGGAACCATGAGAAGTTTTGATGCAATACAGAATGCTTCAGAGATTAAACTAGAGCTGAGTGATAGTG